>CM053026.1:64859325-64956825 GCA_028564925.1 Lithobates sylvaticus
TTTTTCTGCCAGTAAACAGGACGTGTCAAAGCTTTGCCCAACCTGAATAACCCAGCATTTGGGCGTAGTAGATGTTGCAGGTATTAGTGGTGTATCGAAATCGAAAATTCTGGACCAAAAATCAAAAATTCAGGATGCACTTGGCCGAAAACCAAAACAAAAATAGGTTGTTGTTTTTTTAAAGAAAATGTGTTCAATTTAATGAATGTGGCGGGCGTTTTGCACTAAAGTCAATAGGGGGGGGGGGGCTTTTGGCATTGAAGTCAATAGGGGCGGGCGTTTTGGCATTGAAGTCAATAGGGGCGGGCGTTTTGGCATTGAAGTCAATAGGGGCGGGTGTTTTGGCATTGAAGTCAATATGGGCGGGTGTTTTGGCATTGAAGTCAATAGGGGCGGGCGTTTTGGCATTGAAGTCAATAGGGGCGGGGCCTTTTGGCATTGAAGTCAATACGGGCCGGGCCTTTTGGCATTGAAGTCAATAGGGGAGGGCCTTTTTGGCATTGAAGTCAATAGGGGAGGGCCTTTTGGCATTGAAGTCAATAGGGGAGGGCCTTTTGGCATTGAAGTCAATAGGGGAGGGCCTTTTGGCATTGAAGTCAATAGGGGAGTGCCTTTTGGCATTGAAGTCAATAGGGGAGGGCCTTTTGGCATTGAAGTCAATAGGGGGGGGGCTTTTTGGCATTGAAGTCAATGGGATGTGATTTTGCATTGGAGTCAATAGGGGTGTTTTTGCACTGAAGTCAATGGGACATCATTTTGTATTGTAATTTTTGTATTGAAGTCACTAGGATGCATCATGCTATTATTGGCAGAATGCAGATAACCCCATTTTTGGACGATAATTTTCAGTGGCCAATGTATATCGGTGCATCCCTAGCAGGTATCGGATTTTCCTGACCGGAGGATGTCCATTTCCTCCCCAGACTGTCCTTGAACCACTTCTTTCCTTTATTGGATTACAAACCTTTCCATTATGGAAGCTCAGCATCACATGTGGCCATTACCTAGGGTGGTCTACATGCAAATACACCCTGCCTACGAACACCCCCCTCTTCTCTGGAGTAACATCCACCTATCAAGGCATTTTGATATTTTTCATAACTCCTCCCAAGAAAAGGCCTACTGCTTGCATCAGGGGTGAAGGCTCCCGAGTGGAGTACCGAGGCAGGGTACTCGGAGGTTTTCAGGAAGCCATGCACATCACCCTGCTGGCCCCTTTCACCAGCCATGAACTGCCTGCATTACATAGAGAAGCACACAGACCCAGTGATGACATCACAGGTTCTAAAATAAGGTATGTAATACAAATGGAAAGGTTTAATGAAACATTCATCATCATGTTAATGGGGCTAAGGAGGGGACAAGGGAAGACAAAATATAAGCAATTTTAAAACGATAACTGTTTTCCATTAGCTTTACCCAAAGCGCCCTCTTATAATATGGCAGACTGGCCCAGATCCGGCTCCACTATAAAACATCTTTTCACCCCCACACTGTGGCTCCGTTCCGGGTTTTCCCTGGATAGACAGTACATAGGCTCTGTGAGAGTGCGGCTTGGCTGCAGGCCTCTCTGTATATACACATCATTAATACGCAGATGTGTCAGAGATTCTGAGACACATTATTCAAGTGCTGATACTTTAGGCTAAATATTTAGGTATATCACTGTAATCCCGCTTGAGGGTCATTAATTATTCAAAGCCATGTTTAAAGTTACAAGTTTCTCCAAGAGACTTCATCATCAAACTAACATTTCCAATGAACTCCCTATAAAAAAAAAAAATAAAAAAAAAACGAAATACTTAGCTCCCTTTCTGTCTGTGCAACTAAACATCACACCATTGATGGGAAATCCACAGTTGAAGACTTTGACCCCTTTTTACACTGGGGCGTTGCGGGCGTTAGCGGTAAAGCGCTGCTAGCTTTTCAGCCGCTATCGGGCGCTTTTAACCCCCGCTAGCGGCCAAAGAAAGGGTTGCCGAAGTGCTTTGCAGGAGCTTTGGCAGTGCTGCCCATTCATTTAATCGGGCAGGGCCAATCCAGCGATGTCCCATCTGCAGCACCCCTCTCCCTGGACTTACAGGAGACTCTGAAAACAGTTGGAGCAAATAGGCTCCTGCTGCAGTCAGTCAAATCCTGACATCATCAGTCAGTCAAATCCTGAGAGGGGTCAGGAGGGTATGGTACTGGGACTCAGAAGAGTATATAAGTGGTTTCCTGATGCAGAGCAGCGCAGGGAAGCTGCTGTGGCAGAGCTACCTGTTCTGGTGCACTGATCCCACCAGTCCCCCTCTCTCATCACATGATGTCACCCCCCCAAGTCAAACCCTGAGCTGGGTCAGGAGGGTATGGTACTGGGGGGTCGGGAGAGTACATAAGTAGTTTCCTGATGCAGAGCAGCACAGGGAAGCTGCCGTAGCTGTCAGGACCTGGGCTCGACCTTGGAACCTCTTCTGTGTCTGGCATTGATTCTTCTTGCTGAGCTATCTGGGATGCTGGACAGCTCCCTGCCTGATCTATTGGACAATCCTGCCTGATCCATTGGAAAACCCTGCCTTGTGTCTTGATTGCTGTTGACCCTTGAACTCCTTGCACCTCCCATGAACTTCCTATATAAGCCTTGCCTCTGCACTTCCTGTCGCCAGATTTTTGTGGCCTGACCCTGCTTACTACTTCAGCTACTGCTATTTGGAAACTACTTTGGCTTGTGGCCCCGACCATGAAACTCTCCTCCTGCATCGACCTTGGCTTGTGACCCGACCACAAAACTCTCCTGCATCGACCTTGGCTTGTGACCCGACCACAAAACTCTCCTCCTGCATCAACCTTGGCTTGTGACCCGACCACAAAACTCTCCTCCTGCATCAACCTTGGCTTGTGACCCGACCATCAAACTCTCCTCCTGTATCAACATTGGCTTATGACCCCAACACTGGTCAAAGGTCTAACTATTCAGACTTTTCCCATCTCTCGCAGACCTGAGAACTGAGCTTGTCTGGCGTTGTCGGCCATTGGTCTCCACTCATTACAGGTATTCTCCTAACAGTAGCAAAGCTACCTGTTCTGGTGCACCGATTCTGCCGGTCATCCTCTATCACATGATGTCATCCCCAAGTCAAACCCTGAGAGGGGTCAGGAGGGTATGATACTGGGGGGTCAGGAGAGTACATAAGTGGGTTACTGGTGCAGAGCAGCGCAGGGAAGCTGCTGTGGCAGAGCTACCTGTTCTGGTGCGCAGATCCCATCGGTCCTCCTCTCTCATCACATTGTGTCACCCCCAAGCACACCAACTTGAATGAACTGGAGAGGAGGACAAGCAGGGATCAGCACACTGCACTCAAGGGGACAAGAGCCGGAACTAGCCGATAAATCCTAGATGTCAGAGCCATTGGCTTTGACTGCTTCCCAGCTTGAGAGCTCAGGCGACAAGACGCCTGAGCTCATCCATTCTCTGCACTGCTCTGCCATTTAACGTTGGTGGTGGGGGGGGGACTTGCGGGTTTGCAGGGCAGGGACTTGATTGCAATCTACCCGTCACCTGTAGATCATGATCGAAATGTTGCCTACCACCGCTCTAGGGTAAAAGGTTTGAGAAAGGTCTTTCTGAAAAACAATGTGTACAGCAAGCAGCTGCAAAGATTTCCCAAAGCAGCGTTCAGCTCCAGTCTGGAAATGGTATACACAGATCTGAATATGAGTGGTAGCTGGGGAGTATAAGCAGGTCTCAAGCTTTGCTGCACTTTGCTTTGCCTGCCTAAAGAGAACCAATCAGAAACAATCACTTATTTTTTTGATGGTATTTAATCCCCACTGATTAAATTTTTTGCTAAAAAAACTAAAAACTAAGAAAAATTTTGAAAACATAAAAAGTTCCTTAGTTTCCATTATAATATTTTGTAAATAAGTAATTTTTCTCCTTTACTGATGTGCACTCAGGAGGCTGCACTGATGAGGCTGCACTGATGAGGCTGCACTGATGAGGCATTAATGAAGGCGGCACTGATATGGATATGGATGCGGTGGCACTGATGAGGTGACACTAATATGCAGCACTGATGATTGGAGACAGCTGATCACATGGGTATAGAGCCTCGTCATCGGCTCTTTACCGAGATCGGTGATGCGCCGTGTCCCAGGGTCACAAGCGCGGCGAAAGTGGACGACATCCTATGAATGAGAGAGCCACTTTGCACCCATCATTTTACTATATAGCGGGTGGGAGGTTAACATTTAACAGTTTTAAAAAACAGTTACATTCCCAGCACGTGCCCGGAATATAATGGTCACATTGGTTGTGTTATCAACCAAACTGTCATATCATCACATGGCTGGTATCATAACTGATCACATGGTGAAGATCAGAGGCCAAGATGGCAGCTTCATTGGCTGAAAATGATAGGAGGGTTTAGTTCTGCTTTAAGACCCAGTTAAAGGACCATGGGAGGAGGAAGGAGTAAATAGTTTGGCCTAGAGATCTATAAACATTTTGTGCTTTTGCTGTCCCATGTTTTCATCCCATCGCAATGCGTCCCGTTTTAGTATCACAATACGATAAAATAACAGTTTACCTGCACGGAGGAGTCCACCGATTTAGCCGCAGTCCTTGCAGCCTTTGACACATGGTATTCGCACCTCTCCTCATCATAACTGCTGTGTGAATCTTGTCCCAAGTGACTGTCTGCTCCAGAAGCCTCATCACTATTGGGCCCTCCGTCCACCTCCATGGGCGAGCACTGGCGGCTCTCATGAGCAGAGCCCTTCTCCCCCTTATTCTCCTTGCCGTCTTTGCCCACCGTCCTCGAGATGACGCCGAACTTCCGAGTCCTCTTTCCGCTCTGTGCCGCCCTAGTGCTGGGCTGTGAGGTAGAGCTGGTTGCTTTGGGTTCACAAGAGCTGCTGCGGCCGCCATTGGAAGGTGGAAGAGGAGCTTTGCGTTTGATGCGGCGCAACATGATCAGGTAGATGAATCCGCCATTCCAGCACTGCTCAGCCAGGTAACTGATAAAGATAAAAACAAAAAGGAGATGATCAGATTTCTCAATCACTTATTGAGAGCCACAAACATTCTGAGCACTACTACTCCCACTTCCAATGCAATATTCTGTATTTCAGTGGTCTCCAAACTGCGGCCCTTTGGGTGCTTTTATCTGGCCCTTGGGGCACTATTGCATTCATCGACACCAACAATCGGGTCCAATGTCACCAATGAAGGGCCACACCTCCTCCCAATGTCACCAATGAAGGGCCACCCTTCCTCCCAATGACACCAATGAAGGGGGCACCCTTCCTCCCAATGACACCAATGAAGGGGGCACCCTTCCTCCCAATGACACCAATGAAGGGGGCACCCTTCCTCCCAATGACACCAATGAAGGGGGCACCCTTCCTCCCAATGACACCAATGAAGGGGGCACCCTTCCTCCCAATGAAACCAATGAAGGGGCACCCTTCCTCCCAATGAAACCAATGAAGGGGGCACCCTTCCTCCCAATGACACCAATGAAGGGGGCACCCTTCCTCCCAATGACACCTATGAAGGGGCACCCTTCCTTCCAATGACACCAATGAAGGGGGCACCCTTCCTTCCAATGACACCAATGAAGGGGGCACCCTTCCTCCCAATGACACCAATGAAGGGGGCACCCTTCCTCCCAATGACACCAATGAAGGGGGCACCCTTCCTCCCAATGACACCAATGAAGGGGGCACCCTTCCTCCCAATGACACCAATGAAGGGGGCACCCTTCCTCCCAATGACACCAATGAAGGGGACACCCTTCCTCCCAATGACACCAATGAAGGGGGCACCCTTCCTCCCAATGACACCAATGAAGGGGCACCCTTCCTCCCAATGACACCAATGAAGGGGCACCCTTCCTCCCAATGACACCAATGAAGGGGCACCCTTCCTCCCAATGACACCAATGAAGGGGCACCCTTCCTTCCAATGACACCAATGAAGGAGGCACCCTTCCTCCCAATGACACCAATGAAGGGGGCACCCTTCCTCCCAATGACACCAATGAAGGGGGCACTCTTCCTCCCAATGACACCAATGAAGGGGGCACCCTTCCTCCCAATGACACCAACAATGTGGCTCTATTCCTCCCAAATCACACCAATGATAGAGGATTATTTACTCCCACTGATGCTGGGACATTTAGTACTAGCTTTCTCCCACATCCCCCACTACTTTTACAAGCAGTGGGAGATCTAGGGTCTAATAGTCCCCAATTTTTTCCAAAAAAAAAAAAGTGCATCTATCACTACCTATTGCTATCATAGGGGATATTTACATTCCCTGAGATAACAATAAAAAAAAATAAAAAAATAAAAAATGAAAAGGAACAGTTTAAAAAAAAAAAAAATAAATAATAAAAAAAAAAAGCAAAATGAAATAAAAAAAAAAAAAAGAAACAATTAAAAGCACCCCTGTCCCCCCTGTGCTCACGCGCAAAGGCGAACACAAGCGTAGGTCTGGTGTCCTATGTAAACATGCATGTGAGGCATCACCGCAAAAGTCAGATCGAGGGCAGTAATTTTAGCAGTAGACCTCCTCTGGAAATCTAAAGTGGTAACCTGTAAAGGTTTTGAAAGACTTTTAAAAATGTATGTAATTTGTAGCCGCTGCACGTTTGTGCGCAATTTTAAAGCATGTGGTGTTTGGTATCCATGTACTCGGCATAAGATCATCTTTTTTATTTCATCAAACATTTGGCCAATATAGTGTGGTTTAGTGCATTAAAATAAAAAAAGTTATTTTTTCCCAAAAAATTGCATTTGGAAAATCGCTGCACAAATACTGCGTGAAAAAAAATTGCAACACCCACCATTTTAATCTGTAGGGCCTTTGCTTTTTAAAAAAATATAAAATATATATATATATATATATATATATATATATATATATATATATATATAATGTTTGGGGGGGTACAAAGTTTTTTTTTTTCATATACACAAAGTGTCAGAAAGGGCTTTGTCTTCAAGTGGTTAGAAGAGTGGGTGATGTGTGACATAAGCTTCTAATGTTGTGCATAAAATGCCAGGACAGTTCAACCCAACAATGACCCCTTTTTGGAAAGTAGACACCCCAAGCTATTTGTGGATAGGCATGTTGAGTCAATGGAATATTTTATATTTTGGCACAAGTTTTGTGAAAATTACAAACTTTTTTTTTTTTGCACAAAGTTGTCACTAAATGATATATTGCTCAAACATGGCATGGGTATATGTGGAATTACACCCCAAAATACATTCTGCTGCTTCTTCTGAGTACGGGGATACCACATGCAAGACCTTTTGGGAGCCTAGCCGCGTACAGGACCCCCGAAAACCAATCACCACCTTCAGGATTTCTAAGGGCGGAAAATGCTGATTTTACTCCTCACTACCTATCACAGTTACGGAGGTCCTGAAATGTCCAGATAGCACAAAACCCCCCACAAATGATCCCATTTTGGAAAGTAGACACCCCAAGGTATTTGCCAAGAGGCATGTTGAGTTTTTTTGCAGCTCTCATTTGTTTTTGAAAATGAAGAAAGAAAATAAATGTATTTAAATATTTTTTTCAATTATCAAAACTGACAAAAAGCGAGATCTGCAAAATACTCAAAATGCCTCTCAGCAAATAGCTTAAAGTGTCTTCTTTCCAAAATGGGGTCATTTTGGGGGGGGGGGGGGGGTTATGCTATCTTGGCATTTCATGGCCTCCAAAACTGCAATGTGTAGTGAGGAGTGAAATCAAAAAATTTACGCCCTTAAAAATCCTGGTTTTCGGGGCCCCGTACGCGGCTAGGCTCCCAAAAAGTCTCACACATGTGGTATCCAGGGCCGGTGCTACCACTACGCAAACTAGGCAGCCGCCTAGGGCGCACTGCTGCCTAGGGGCGACCGGCTGCTGGTTTCCCTTCACGTCTGCATGCTCTGCAGGCTGCAGCTTGTAACTAACTCAGTCTCAGGCAGCTGCTTCGTCTGACCCTGGTAGTGTAATTAGAGGCGTAGTACTGGAGCCAGCGCTAGAGGAAGCAGAGCCGATGCTTCCGATATAGCGCCGCGTCCTGTCACATGGGCAGGACAAAAGGGGTGGAGTCAGGGGTGGAGCCAATGGGGGCGGCAAAATTAGGTTTTGCCTAGGGTGTAAAAAATCCTTGCACCAGCCCTGGTGGTATCTCCGTACTCAGGAGAAGCAGCAGAATGTATTTTGGGGTGTAATTCCACATAGAACCATGGCATGTGTGAGCAATATATATTATTTAGAGACAACTTTGAAAAATTACAAAAAAATAAAAAATAATTACACAATCACTTGTGACAAAAAAATAAAATATTCAATGGGCTTAACATGCCTTTCAGCAATTTCCTTGGGGTGTCTACTTTCCAAAATGGGGTCATTTGGGGCGGAGAGGGGAGGGTTGTACTGCCCTGCCATTTTAGCACCTCAAGAAATGAGATAGGCAGTCAAACTAAAAGATACGTAAATTCCAGAAAATGTACCCTAGTTTTGCGCAAACAAATAAATATACGCTTGACATTTTTTTTTACCAAAGACATGTGGCTGAATACATTTTGGCATAAATGTATGACTAAAATTTTGTTTATTGAATTTTTTTTATAACAAAAGTAGAAAATATTTTTTCAAATTTTTCGGTCTTTTTCCGTTTATATCGCAGAAAATAAAAATTGCAGGGGAAATCAAATATCATCAAAAGAAAGCTCTATTTGTGGGGATAAAAGGACGCAAATTTCGTTTGGGTACAACATTGCATGACCGCACAATTACCAGTTAAAGCAGCGCAGTGCCAAATTGTAAAAAGTGCTCAGGTCATTGAGCAGCCAAATCTTCCGGGGCTGATGTGGTTAATAACCTGAGCCTACTTTTGTCTGGGTCAAGAGTGGAAGCCCAGGTGAGCACAAGCAAGGCCAAGGTGGGGACATCTGTTCACCATAACCACGGGGACTTCTATTCATTGATTAAATCACAGATCAGATCGCTGTGGTAAGATCTCGAATGTGCTCCCAGGACAGGTCTAATATCCAGGTGAAGTACAGCGCTATGTACACAGATGACACCTTCACACCCTGGTGTCACCACTTCTCCTTCAACTCCAGAAATGGACCGTGTGAGTCCTATTATTCCAAGCTTTCATGTGTACTTTACACAGAATACCCAAATCTAGAATCCGGTGTTATTTCAGATTGTCAGAGATCACACTGGCGTGAAATGAGAACCCGTTGTAGACAGGAGGGATCAGAGCTCTAGGACTCTGTAGCTCAGCGTTTGCATATTCCAGTTCCTGAGCTATGATCTGTGTCTGCCAGGAATGTGTCCGTGGAATACGGCCACAAATAGTGATGTAACCTGCTAAAGAAGTGTGAGATCTTTGCATTTTCCAAATTCACAGAATGTCACACCATTGATTGGATGAAAAGCAAATGACTCAGATGTAAAACGCAAAAAATGTTTTTGGGTCTATTTAGGTGTACGCATGCGAGTAGAAGTGAGGTTTTTTTTTTTCCTTATGTAGCGGCCATAACCCCTTAAGGGGCGGCCTTGACTTTTTGGGCTTACCAGTTACCTCCTCGTGGCTTGTCGGCGACTGTCTAGGGGTTCCCAGGGTCAGTACCCAACAACTTTAGATGCTGACACATAAAAGTCCTTTTCAAGGTTTTTATTTTGCAGTGGTAACATCCAACAATAACACAGTCTCTGATGGGAATAGAGGGCACGGGTGATGAAACTCAGGCACTTTGAACTGCTGACATCCACTGAATGTCTCTAATCAACCCAGAGAGTAGACACTCGCAGCTGGGTGCTTCACTGCCAGATAGACCTCTAGCCAGAGGCCTAGCAGCCAACATGTGATCCGGAAACTTTGCAAAAGTCTCTGCCACAGACTAAATTGTAACTGAAGATAAGTAGGAACCTTTCTCACAGTACCTGGAACTTTCTCTGTCTCCTTGGCAGTACTGTGGAAGTGCGGATTCTTTAGTGTCCATGCAACTCAGCTCCCAGGCTCTTACTGAGCAGCCAGCTTGTTGGCCCTCCTCCGAAGAGTCCTCCCCCGGTCACTTGTACGAGTTGCCTTGTCCCTCCAATACCGAGAGAACACCGGAACGCCTTTGAATCCTCCTTCAGTTACTGGGCCTCGGACTAGCCAGTTCCGAGACTCGGGAACAGACGGATCCCCGCCCCAGACCATGAGGGCCTCTGGGGCTGGTCGGATTGACCATGCTTGCGGGACGGCAAACACTCCTAGGCCCAGGCCCCCTCGCGGGGCTACCCTGGACCAGAACCAGGAACCAAAAGCTGCTGCCGATCCCCTGAACACGTGACTTCAGCACCTTAAATACCCCTTCCCAGACTACACAGCAGGGCCAGACGTGCCCACTGATTGGCTCCGGGAAAGATTGGTACCTAAGACGTCCAACCATTCCTGGTTCTCGGCCTGTCATGGGTGCCTCACTGCACCTATGACCAGGCGGAACCTTAGTACAGCCCAGCCAGACTGATGCCAAAGTAAAACCTGTACAATTAACCCTCAGAACTCCATTACTGTTCTGAGGAAAAACTAAATTTGTACCGATAGCGCACACTTAGTAAAGTGTGACCACTACACTTAATACCGTTGGATAGGGGATGGGTCATGTGTCAAAATGTGCTTACTTTGTGCATTGACTTGTCCTGGCAAGCACTGACAAGCATTTTCAATGTGTTTTTGAATTTAGAATTTGGAGTGGATAGGGGGCAACAGCCATTGACCAAGGCTTATTAAAACAGAACTAAACCCTCCTCTCCTTTTGCAGCCAAGGAAGCTGCCATCTTAGCCTCAGGTTCATCTGCAGTAGGTATGATGCTGCACATGTGACCAATTATGACACCAGACATTTATTGGCTTGACACCTTAGCTGAGCACTGACATAACACACTAGTAACTGCTGTTTGTAGGATGCTACAATTGTGATACAATCGAGATGAAATAAAACAGTAAGACCCCTTTCCATTCACACAGAGGCAACGCGACTTCCAGCGCGACTTTGGGAGGCAACTTGGACACGACTTGAGTATGAATCACAGCACGACTTGAGGCAACTTACAAGGCAACTTGAAGTTGCCTCCAGGACCGAGACTTTGCCAGTGGCCAAATCACATAATAATCAGCTCTGTGGGAGGGAGGGGTTTGCCTAGAAAACTATTTTTACTTCCTGGAAAGTTGCTTCAGTTAATACAGGGGATCCAACTTGGAGGCAACTTCCATTGAAATCAATGGGTACAAGTGGCCTAGAAGTCGGATTGAAGTCGTACAGGAACCTTTTCTGAAGTCGGAGTGACTTCAGTAGTGTACATTAAGACGGCTCTCATTCGCTTACATTGATTTCATAATGTGGGGCAACTTGGGGCGACTTCAAGTCGGATCCAAAGTTGCCCCTATGTGAATGAACTAGGCAGTTTCCTCCCATCTCCCGTTCTTGTGTCAAATGCAAAATTTTACATTTCCCCTCACTTTCTGTCCTAGAAAAAAATAATTGCAGAGCCAAATAGAGAGGGACATAAAAACATAAACAGCAACAAAATCCAAACAAAGGTTGTAACCCTTCCCCGCTCTATCCAAAACTAGTTTTAGCTGGGGTTCCACTTTCAGTCCCGCTCAGATTCAACATCTGCCTCTCCTCGTGCAAAAACGAAAGAGCAAACACAATTTTGAAATAAAGGCTCTCTTTATCCTAAAAACAACTCTTCTTTATGAACGCAAAACACAGTCGATCCTTTCTGTCATTTCCCAAGTCCGCCTCTATTCCCAGGGCCTATTTTGCGCAAGGAAATGGTCTATTATTCTCTATGGCAGCCTTGACATGACCTATATAGAAGCCAGATCAAATGGCTTTCTAAAGAGCCTTAGACTGTGAACGATGTGAAATTCCTGTACAGTGGAGGTAATTAACCCCCGTGCCATACCGCCAACCTTTCCAACCCGCTTATCAAAGTGATCCTAAGCAGAGAACGGAGTCACAATATATTCCCATTCATTTTTACACTCCCATCTAACAGATGACATTCAAACCTTCCAAAATACAGCTCCATTCTAGACATGCGATGAGGCTGTGCATTGTGAAAGCAGAGGTGCTGTTGGATGGACCGACCAATTTTACAAACCAGACGACTTCAAGCCCAATTCCAGCTATTTTATTTATTATTATTTTTTTTAAGAGTTGGGGAAATAAGGTAAAAGGATAACGGCAAATCTGAGTTACCATTTAACCACACCAAATCAGTTTTCAAGGCTGTGATAGTTTGACTGACAATTTTATGTAATTTTTTTAAACCAAAATAACTTTTTCGGTGGCATTTAATAACATACTTTTTTAATTTACTATTTGAAGGAAAAAAGACCAGAAAAAAATGATTTCCCTTAGTTTCTGCTAGATTTGCTGCTACAGGGCGGCAGAATCACGTATATATACACATGATTCTGCACTTCCTGGTAGGGGGTGCCAATGGATGTCCGCCTGATGGATGTCTGCCTGATGTCCGCCTGCACCCGCTGATCACCAAGGAGAAACACTGGACAGAGCTCTGCCAATGTACACAATGCAGAGCTTTGTCCTGTCAGCAGGAATGTGCTGGATTTTGTTTCCCTGGCAGGGAAAAGCAGCTGACAGTACACACAAACAATGGTCAGGCACACATTTAACACTTCGATCACCCTAGATGTTTAACCTCTTCCCTGCCAGTGAAATTAGTACAGTGACAGTGCATGTTTTTAACACTGATCACTATTAGTGTCACTGTTTCCCAAAAAGTGTCAAGTGTCAGATTGTCCCCCACAATATCCCAGTCTAGCTATAAGTAGATGATCACCACCATTACTAGTATAAAAAAAAATCCAAAATACAATATTATATATATATATATATATATATATATATATATATATATATATAATATATTAGGGGTCGCCCTGTTCGGATCGGCACACCCCGCGATCCGTGGAGCGCTCCCCAGCCTCGACCTTAGGAAAGGACTTCGGCCTAGCTCTGGAGCGGCGGCCATCTTGGTGCACCCGGCGGCCGTTTACAACGTGATTGCTCCGTCAAACTCTGCGATACCCTGCCAATACTCTGCGATACCCTGCTACTCGGCCATGCCCAGCCAACACTCGGCCATACCCAGCCAACACTCGGCCATACCCAGCCAACACTCGGCCATACCCAGCCAATATTACAGTGGGGGAGATGATGTGGATATTACAGTGGGGACTATATGGTGGTGGAATTTTCACAGGTTTTTGCAAATTCAATTATTATTTGCTGATCCGAAAAATTATCCGATCCGTGACTCTGATCCGAGGAACGATCCGATCCGTGAGTTTTTTGATCCGTTGCACCCCTAATAATATATATATATATATAATATATATATATATATATATATATATATATATATATATAAACATATACACACAAATAGTTCTTAGACGCTATAACTTTTGTACAAACCAATCAATATACACTTATTGGGATTTTTTACCAAAAATATATGTAGCAGAATACATAAATACATATTGGCCTAAATTTATGATGAAATTTGATTATTTAAAAAAATTATATTGAATGTGTTTTATAGCAGAAAGTAAAAAATAAAATTTTATTCTTTTTCTAAGAACTAAACATCCACTACTCCGCCATTTATGAATGTATGACAGTAGTAATGTTGTTAATGCTGAACTCCAGACAAACACCTAAATACCCAGATAAAATACATATAATGCAGCCGCTTTTCCTGACTTCTGTGGAGTCATCAGCTAAAGAGAAAAATAAATTAAAACTAATGCAGCCACTACATCCAAGGACTGGTAAGCTGTAATACATTACATTTTTGTGTAGAGGCAGCCAGGCACACAGCAACAGTTCATACACTCCGACTCATTGATCAATCCAGGGGTTTGTCTTTGTTTTTTGTTGCTTAACGGAACTGGGGATGGGATCTAAGACGGTCCGAGAACGATTGACAAAAAGCAGTTTGTGGGCAATCTTCTCCTTAAAGTGGTTGTAAACCCTTTTAAAAAAATCAAAAAAAAAAAAAAACCCGGCAAGACAAAGGCATAATGAGCTATTATGCATAGCATACCTGAGATCGAAGCCCCTGCAGCTGTCCTCGTTCACTGCTCTGGCGGCTGACATCTCCCCGGGGGGTTACTACCGGGTATCGCGGCTCCGGCGCTGCGATTGGCCGGAGCCGTGATGACGTCACTCCCGCGCATGCGCGTGGGAGCCGCTGGTAAAGGCACAGTACAACTGAATCAACGGCACGTACGTGCCATTGCTTCAGTTTGCTTAAGTGCGTGTGTGCCGAAGACGTCGACACATGCAAATACAGGGATGTCTCCTAAACTGTGCAGGTTTAGGAGATATCCCGGGTAGCTACAGGAAAGTATAATTTTAGGCTTGCCTGTAGTATAATGTGGTTGTAAAGGGTTTACAACCCCTTTAAGTGAATGTGAGCACTGAAAAGTCTGTTCCCTCACAGCTGGGGACCATGAGGTAGGATGCAGAACATGTATAGCTAGTCAAGTTCACGGCTGAGGACCATGAAGTAGCTTAGCACAAATATCGCTAAGCAGGGCTCATGGCTGGGGACCATGAACTAGCTTTAAAGAGGAAGTAAAGCATGCGCACGGGAGCATGTTCGGCTTCACTAGCAGACA
Source organism: Lithobates sylvaticus (assembly GCA_028564925.1). Lineage (NCBI taxonomy): Eukaryota > Metazoa > Chordata > Amphibia > Anura > Ranidae > Lithobates > Lithobates sylvaticus. Next base: position 64,874,031 of record CM053026.1, read on the forward strand.
TAGTAGACATCGGTGCCCGGTTTTTGGAAAATATAGCCTTAACCGTGTAGGTTAAGGAGATATTTCTTGGACCTACAGGAAAGCCTTAAGCTAGGCTTATCTGTAGGTCAAAGTGGTCTGTAAGGGTTTACAACCACTTTAAGGTGCAGCACAGAAATGAGACTTTACACAGAGTCCTGGTGTAGGAGGTCCCGGTAAAGGATCAGTCCATAGGGGCTGCCCCTTGTAGAGTAATTCAACATCCAGTCGCGGGGCTCCAGAAGCAAGCAGCCCCTGTCCTCCTCAGCTCAGTGATCCACCCCCTCAGGAGGAAAAGAGACTAAGTCCTCAGGGCGCCACATTATTTTGAAGTTCTCCCAGCCACCAACTGAGCAAATCTCCCAGGGATTGGCTGGGACCTGCACAATATTCCAGCCATTCATTTAAATTCTCACTCCCTAAACTCTAGAAACTTCTTCCAGAGGCAGGGGGAAGCAATCGAAATCCCAACCAGTGCAGCCCCGAGCAGACAAAACAATCATTGCTCCACTGGCTACAGCAGGAGCCAAAAACAAAATTTGCAGCTTACCTAGAAAGATGCTACACCAGTAAATATTTTTAGAGGTCTATACATCAGGCCAAAATGAGGGACAATTGAGGAGGAAAGAGGGACAGAGGGATTTCATTCCGAATTGGGGGGTTTGGAGGATGCCATCATATGTAAAATATTAAGAACATTTTTCAAAGAACTTCTCAGGTATAATCTTTGAACAAGAACTAATACATACTGTCCCCGAGACTCAATTTATCCACTGGAGATGCCACCATACTATTCCTCTTATAACCAAGAGAAGGTGAAGTCAGCTGGTCATCGATGGTTGACCAGTCAAGCACACCTCTGACTTATCTCTGGCAGTATTATGCCTTTCTCAGAGGAGGTATGAAGTAACATGACAGGTCCACTTTAATTCACACCCAGTCAATTCTGCTCCGCCATCGTTCTAACTGATGAAGTTAATAGGTTTGTGATGATGGAAGCTCTCTTACTCCATGCAGACAGCCATATAGTTGCACTCGGTGGGTGTAGACTAATCATCCCTGGCAGAACATTATAGGATCACGCCGTTCTCATCTGAACAGACACATGCCGATGCAGCGACTTGGGACACGCCAGAGGAAAGCTGGATGTTGGAATACAAGCAAACATCCCCAGGCACTTGGCGTCTCTTTATTGAATAAAGATTTCCCATCAGCTCTGCACTGATCGTTCTATTAGGGGGATTATGAGACGGCTCCCAGTACAGAGCGCTCATACTAAACGTTACAGGGAGTCCCCATAAACAGCACAGCAAACAAAGCTGAAAAACAAGAAAAGAGGCCAACAACGTTTGTTTATTGAAATGCAATAGAGAGTATGTAAAATATTTTAGAACTGAAGAAAAATTGGATTACAGTAAAAAACGACACAAGCCATTTTATAATACTAAGATAACCTTTCCATTTCTATCAACCATACAAAAAAAAAAAAAATCGAACTTCTTGCAACCATGGCAATAGTACCCTACTTGCATACTATACTTTCTAAAGCCACTGCTTTTCCCTAGAGTTTGCACAGCATCCGAAGTCCAATTATAGGTACTCCTTAATGCAATCTTAAATTTATTTTACTGTGACTTTCATCCTTGGAGAGAGGAGACAGACATCGAAGGGCTCATTCACAAGGGCTGTCGGGGGCGGCGAAAGCAGGTGGTTAAGTTGCAGTTTTAGCGCCCCCCTACCACCTGCCCACCTAAAGAAGGCATGCAGTTGTAAATGTGGCAAAAATGTAACTAATGTTGCATTAACTGAATAATACTGCCCATTTAAGTGTATGGGGCTGCTCTGCGTTGGTGGTTCAGACTTTTTAGGGGTATAACAGGCAGTATGGCTATTTTTCATTGAATGTTGGAACTATTGTTTTAGGCCATTTTCTTGTGGAATGTTCTTGAGCGATTTTAAAGTAGTTGTAGAAGCACTCTATGTATTAAAAAGGTAAAAACCTTCTGTGCCAAAAAAAAAATAAAAATTATTATATATTATTTTTGGGTTTGTTTTTTTTTTCTGCCTGTAAGCTTGTATACCTGTGAACTCCTGAAAGCCCCTATAGTGTGCATAGAAATATTGGCTAATATGGAGGGGAGTTTCCAGGCAGAGAAAAATGAAATCTCAAATGCCTGTAGGAGGAACTTCTTTGAGCTGCAGTGTGAATGATCCCTTATACTTACCGGAGTCCAATCTCGATCCAGCGATATGCATGAGAGCAGCAGCTCTCCCCACTCTCTCCCTTCTTACTGAGCAGATTCATAGCAGCAAGAGCCATTGGCTCCCCTTGCTGTCAATCAAATGCTGTGATGGGGGCAGGATCAAGCTGCCCGGTCTCTGTCAATAGACGCAGACAGGACGGCTCAGGAGCGTGCCCGCAAGAGTGTACCCATAGAAAGTGGCTTTCTATGAGGGCACTCACTGAAGAGGAGTACAGGTGTGGGACCCCAGAGGAGGAGGAAAAGGCTGCTCTGTGCAATACTATAACACAGAGAAGGTAAGTATGACATTCATTTTTTATTTTTATGTATTTCCCCACAAGATGTCTTCAGGTTGAAGGATTCAAACTCAACCCCAGAAGAACGAGTGTGCTCTGGGAGTCATGGTCCTGCCCCTGAGGGGTGTATTGCTACAGACAGCAGTAGTCGATGTCATCAAATCAGCCTCAGAATCATCCAGGACCACCCTGTCAGGGCTGGGATCAGCCCTTCCTTCTCTGAGCTGGCCGCTCAGCTGTCTGCCAATTGCCAGCTCCTTTCTCTCCACAGTTACTCAGCTGTTGATGATATTCTGCTTGAAAGTCCTGCCTACTTAAGGCCCCTTTCACACATGCGGACCGTATGTCCGTTTTTCATCCATCTGTTATGGGATGAGCATCCGCTGACACCCGATATCATCAGTCTCCGCTATTGTCAGATTCTGCAGACGGAGGAAAACCCTATTTTTACATCCGTCTGCAGAGCGGATCGGATGAACACGGACAGACGGTCCGTGTTCATCCGATCCCCCATAGGGGAGAGAGCGGAGATCTGACAGGGCGGTCCCTGCACAGTGTGCAGGGACCGCCCTGTCATCCGCCGGCTCAGCGGGGATCAGCTGAGCGATCCCCGCTGAGCAGCGGATCTTCACGGGGTGGATCAATACGGATTCGTCCCGTGTGAAAGGGGCCTAAGCCGTACAGCCCAGTGGATCTCTGCCTTCGCCTTGGCCAACATCACAAGAAACTATCTCCTGCGTCCCTTTTTAAAGACTTGCTTTTCCGACATCCTTTCTGGCTCCAGATCCTGCTTGCTGTTCCTCTACATTGATCCCCGAATTCTGGCTTGGCTGACTATCTGTTCCGGTTACTTTGGCTATGTTTTGACTACGTTTGTTCTTTTTTTACTTTTATTATTAAACAAGTGTGTTTTAACTGTACTTCTGTCTTGGTCTGATTTCAAGGTTTCAGACTCTCACCAACAGGTGTACACAGAAGAGGACCCGTCATGTGACCAGCCAGAAGACGTTAAAAAAAAAAAAAAGGTATTCATAAGAATATAAGCATAACATACTGCTCTGAGGGCCTCAATGGGTGAAGGGAATCCTCTGAGGGGGAGTCTGGAGTTTGTGTCCCTATTGGAAGATTTCCCATCATATCTTTTTCCAGTGACCACCATAAAAATTTTCGCTGTTTTTCTTAAAGCGGGGCTCCACTGCCCGACGTTTTTTTCTTCTAAGGTCCTTAATAAAGAATCTATTTTGTAATTTATTAACTCACCAGTCCGGTTTCCAGCACTTGTGCCTTTTTTTTTCTCTTCAAAAATCAATAAAAAAAGGAGGGGCCAAATCTCTCCAAAGACACAGGCCGAAATAAAAACCAGACAGGGGTTCTGACATTTCCTTCTTCTATCCAAAACGGAAAGAAATGCTTTGTCTATAGATCTGCTTTTGTTGTAATACTGAGGATTTCACCAGGTCCTGAATTTCAAATCAATATTCTGTTTTGAATTAGTTTGGAATTCTGCTAAACCGGAACCTAAAAAATGTAACAATGTCACTTGTCTCATTTCATTCTTCCAGCTTGCTTATTTTTCCTCCGGATCAAGTGACACATAAGCTAAACAGGTAGAAGTCTGCTGGGGAAGATAACGCCAGGCAGACAGATGTTTCGAGCTCCTCTGGGCCGGGTGTCAAAAGATTTCTGAAGCGTCCACTGAAAAACAGTCCAGGGATAGAAAGTTGGCAAATGCAGGTGGGTAGGAACGCAAAACTGACTTCATCGGGAGATTATTTATCGCAATCTTCCAAACTGTCCAGAAGTTCATATGAGAGTCACAGCAGACTAACCTCCTGTGGACACTTTCCATATCGAGGCCTCTCAGCACCAGACACTTGAATCTTGAAGATTGCACAACTTACCGAGGCTGCCAATGCTGACTAATTGCTAGAAAAGCTTGGCCATTTTACTGACCCTCTTTAATAAAACCTAAACAGCAGGCAAAATTAAAAAAAAAATAAAAAAAAAATCACCATTAACTACTAGCCCCGGCAGATTTTCCCCCTTAACGACCAGGCCATTTATTTTGCAATACAGCACTGCGTCGCTTTAACTGAGAATTGCGCGGTCGTGCGACGTACCCAAACAAACTTGACGTCCTTTTTTTCCCCACAAATAGAGCTTTCTTTTGGTGGTATTTGATCGTCCATTTTTAATTTTTTTGCGCTATAAACAAAAAAAAAAAAAGGAGAGCGACAATTTTGAAAAAAAAAAATTTATTTTTTTACATTTTGCAATAATAAATATCTAAAAAAAAAAAAATGTCTTCATCAGTTCAGGCCAATATGTATTCTTCTACATATCTTTGGTAAAAAAATAACAACCCAATAAGCTTATATTGATTGGTTTGCACAAAAAAGTTATAGCATCTACACATATTTATGGCATTTTTATTCTTTTTTATTTACTAGTAATGGCGATTATCAACGATTTTTTAGCAGTATTGCGGCAGACAGATCAGACACTTTTTTTGGGACCATTGACATTTATGCAGCGATCAGTGCTATAAAAATGCCCTGATTACTGTATAAATGACACTGGCAGGGAAGGGTTTACACTAGCGGGCGATCAAGGCGTTAAATGCGTTCCCTGGGAATTGTTTCTAACCGTGGGGGGGGGGGGGCGGACTGACGGCGTACAGAGAGATCGCAGTTCCCAATTACTAGGAACAAACGATCACTCTGTACTCCCCTGTCAGAACGGGGATCTGTTTGTCTACATTGACAGATCCCCGTCCTAGCTCTCTGTGAAGCAATCACGGATGGCTTGTGGACATCACGACCGCTGGCCACATGCATCAGCTCCCCCGCCGTGCACGCGCGCCTGCTATAGTTGTTAAAAGGGACTGACGTACAGCTACGCCAATTTGTGGGGACAAGCCGACCTACGGCAGTATAATGATGGGGGCTGGTCAGCAATAGGTTAAAGTGTTACTAAATACAGGACCCTGCATTCAATATCCATCCATTTGTCTATGTGGATTTAATGAAACTTATCAATGGTAACGCAGGAGGTGGTTGCGTAGTCCTGTGTGTTTTTTGCAGTGTTTTCAGAGGATTTCCCAGTCGGAGGAGGGCTGCACCCTTGATGGGCATTCCGGAAAGAAATAATGGAAGATTCCTCCTGGGTTTAGCACTAAAACGTTTTATGGACCCTGCATTCACTATATCTGGTCTCCTACAGTACACAGAAATGCAATTATTTTAGTAAATATAAACTGCTAAATACCTTTTCTCATCACTTAGACCCCCCCCACCCCCCTTGCCCAGGCCAATTTTCAGCGCTGTCACACTTTGAATGACAATTGCTGCGGTCATGCTACAGTGTAGCCAAATGAAATTGTTATTATTTTTTTTTTCACACAAATAGAGCTTTCTTTTGGTGGAATTTATTCGAAACTGAAGTTTCTATTTTTTGCTAAACAAAAAAACACAGAAATTGTTGGAAAAAAAAAGTTTTCATAGCTTGTTATAAAAAATTTAGCAAACAGGTAGATTTTTCTCCTTTACTGAAGTGTGCTGATGAGGCTGCACTGAAAAGGCGGAACTGATGGACACTGATCAGGGAGGCACTGATGAGGCTGCACTGAAGGGCACTGATTGGCATCGATAGGTAGCACTGGTGGACACTGGTAGGTGCCACTGCTTAGCAGTTCTGCTATGCACTGGTAGGTGGCACTGGTGGACACTGGTAGGTGGCACTGCTTAGCAGTACTGCTATGCACTGGTGGGAACTATATTTCCCATGATGCTCATCCACTCTGCAGTGTAGTGGAGCATCATGGGAAATGTAGTTCCAAAACATCTGGGGGTGCCAAGGTTCGCCATCTCTAGACTCATTTGGCTCTCTTCATTAATCACTCCAAGAAAAAAAAAAAATCTTTCCAAACCATAAAAATGTAGTATTACTTTAACCGTACTCAATTTGGCGCACCGTTTCATTTGCGTTTGACATGCCTGATATAAATACACCATTACGGCTTCATGTTTACACGGGGTGATTTATATTGCTTCAAGTGTCCAGGGTCTACTTAGTAACATCCTGAAAACCCTGGCAGGTGTCGGAGTTGCTGGAAGGGATGACACAAGCTGTAGGGGAGCAGCGCTGAGAGTTCACAGCCTCTCTCCTTCCGTAACTGATATATAATGGGTGATTAACGAGGATGATCCACTCACAATGGATTCGCAGCTTCCTCCGCCACCACCTTGCCCCGTTGACAAATCTCTTCCTGTTATTATGCTCTCCCGGGACACAAAACCTCAACCCAAGTTTCAGTCCTCGGCCACTGCAGAAAGATTTCTAAAACTGAGCTACAGGAGGAGCGCGGCTGCCAAGATCAACGCTTCTAACCATATGCTGTCAACAATATTTTCAGGGAGGCTCGGAACCGCCATTCTCCTGCACGGCGCTCCCATAGGAACACATTACCAATTAGAGAGATCTCAACCCTGTCCAAATAGCATGCCGGGTCTCGTATCTGCGGTCACACTTTAAATGACAATTGCGCGGTCATGCAACGTTGTACCCAAACTACATTTTTATCATTTTTGGAGACATATAGAGCTTTCTTTCGGTGGTATTTAACCAGTACTGTTTAATTTATTTTTTTCTTAGTTTGTTACAAAATGTTGTAAATAACAAAATGTTTCTCCTTCACTGATGTGCGCTGATAAGCACTGATGAGGCGGCACTGATGGGCGGCACGGATATGCAGCACTGATGAGGCGTCACTGATTGGCACTGGTGGGCAAAGATAGGTGGCACGGATATGCAGCACTGATGAGGTGGCACAGATATGCAGCACGGATATGCAGCACTGATGAGGCGCCACTGATTGGCACTGGTGGGCAAAGATAGGCAGCACGGATATGCAGCACTGATAGGCAGCACTGATGAGGCACCACTGATGGGCACAGATAGGCGGCTCGGATATGCAGCACTGATGAGCAGGCACTGACTGGCATCACTGATCGGCACTGTTGGGGCTGCACTGATAATCAGGGCACTAATTAACAGTGCCCTGATTATCTGTGCAGATCTCCCCTGTGAAGAAATGCCACCAATCGGCTCTCCTCAAACGCTGTCAGTGTGAGGAGAGTAATGCCGATAACCGGTACTTCCTTGTTTACCCATGTGATCAGATGTGTCCAATCACAGCTGATCACATATAAAGAGCCTCGTCATATGACGTCGTCCCAGAACGAGGGGATTTGGATGTCCGACGTCACCCGCTGATCCGTGAGGAGAGACACGGGAAAGAGCTCTGCCTATGTAAACAAGGCAGAGCGGCGTCTTCTCAGCGGGGAAGTGATGGATTTTTATTCCCTGCAAAAGCAAGGAATAAAATCCATCACTTCCCTTAGTAAAAGCCCCACGCATAGTACACAAAAACACTGGCTAGGCACACATTTAACCCTTTGATTGCCCTAGATGTTAACCCCTTCCTAGCCATGTGTCCTTAGTACAGTGACAATGCATGTTTTTATCACTGATCCCTGTATTATTGTCATTGATTCCCACAAAGTGTCAAAAGAGTCAGTGTACGATTGTTCGCCGCAATATCGCAGTCCCGCTATAAGTCGCTGAACGCCATTACTAGTATAAAAAAGTAAAAATAAAAAACAATTCCAGTATAGATCTTATAGTTTGTAGACAATATAACTTTTGTGCAAACCAATCAATCAATTAATGCTTAATGGAATTTTATTTTTCCGAAAAAAAAATATGAAGAAATTCGATTTTTTTAATTGGATAGGTTTTTTTTTATAGCAGAAGGTAGAAAATATATATTATTTTTTTTCTTCAAAATTGTCGGTTTTTTTTTTTTTTTTTATAGTGCAAAAAATAAAAGGTGATCAAATACCACCAAAAGAAAATTATTTGTGGGGGAAAAAAAATGACATAAATTCTATTTGGGTATAGTATTGCCTGACTGCACAATTGTCAGTTAAAACAACACAGTGCCGTATTGCAAAAAAAAAGGCCTGGTCATGAAGGGGGGGGGGTAAATCTTTTGGCGGTCAAGTGGTTAACTGTTTTTTTTTTTTTTTTCTCATTCAAACCGGTTCATGAGTAAAAATACACAACAATGTTTTATACCCAAAATATACTTTCATCTACTTTTATGAGTGAGATTGGCCTAGTTTGTTGCGCGTTACATGAAGCTGCAATTTTCTGCTCTCAAAAGTCCCAGATTTACATCTAAGCAGTTCATAATCCTGCTGACAGCTTGTGTAGCCTTTAAAACTAGCCGGGAATTAAATATGGAGGCGTCATAAAAGCACTCCAAGCATGCGGCTTGTATTGGGATGACAGAACAGAACGTTTGTTAGCCAATCTGGAGATTGGATTTATCTGCAGCCACCATATTTATATAGGACTTCCACTCTTATGGACTTCTAGGAAGGAATACACTAGTCTGATACATACAAGCAATAGGTGACTTGGAGAGATGGCGCCTATATTCAGCCAGTATAAAGTTCCTCTATTTTCCCCTTTTACTCTCTGCAGGTATTACGTTTCGGGTTTCAGTAAATTTCAATGGCACAGAACAATACTCAGGCAGGTCGTGGCATTTAACCGCTTCCCGACCGGCGCACGACGACATACGTCGACAGAATGGCACGGACAGGCATAAGGGCGTATATATACGTCCCCTTTAAGATGCCGCCGTGCCATCGGGCGTGCGCCGCTCATGCCGGTCGGGACCCCCGTGAAGCCGGTCGCGGGTCCCGCGGACTCGATCGCCGTGGGACACCCGCGATTGTCTCACGGGAAGGTTGAACGGGGAGATGCGGAAATAAACAGCATCTCCCAGTTCTGCCTAGCAACGCCGATCTCTGCTCCCTGTGATTGGAGCAGAGATCAGCATTCACTAGCTGACAGCCACGCCCCCCACAGTAAGAAACACACCTCTAGGCATACTTAACCCCTACACTGCCACCTAGTGGTTAACCCCTTCAATGCCAGTGTTATTTACACAGGAATCAATGCATTTAAAATCGCATTGATTGCTGTATAAATGACAATGGTCCCAAAAATGTGTCAAAAATGTCCGATGTGTCCGCCATAATGTCGCAGTCACAATAAAAATCGCTGATCGCCGCCATTACTAATAAAAAAAAAAAAATTATTAATAAAAATGCTATAAAACTATCCCCTATCTTGTAAACGCTATAACTTCTGCGCAAACCAATCAATAAATCGCTTATTGCGTTTTTTTTTACCAAAAATATGTAGAAGAATACGTATCGGCCTAAACTGAGGAAAAAAAAAATGTTTTTTTTATATATTTTTTGGGGGATATTTATTATAGCAAAAAATAAAAAAAGAATGCGTTTTTTTTTTCTAAATTGTCGCACTTTTTTGTTTATAGCGCAAAAAATAAAAACCACAGGGGCAATCAAATACCACCAAAAGAAAGCTCTATTTGTGGGGAAAAAAGGGACGTCAATTTTGTTTGGGAGCCACGTCGCACGACCGCGCAATTGTCAGTTAAAGCGACGCAGTGCCGAATCGCAAAAAGGGGCCTGGTCCTTTGGCTGCAAATTGGTCCGGTCTGAAAGTGGTTAAACAATGCTCAATTGGTACTAAAGGGGCCCAATGTGTGCCAAGAAAATACCACCCACACCATTACACCACCAGCCTGAACTGTTGATACAAGGCAGGATGGATTCCATGCTTTCATGTTTACGCCAAATTCTGACCCCACCATCTGAATGTCGCAGCTGAAATCGAGACACATCAGACCAGGCATTTTTCCAATCTTTATTGTCCAATTTTGGTGATCCTGTGCGAATTGTAGCCTCGATTTCCTGTTCTTAGCGGACAGGAGTGGCCCCCGGTGTGGTCTTCTGCTGCTGTAAGGTTCGATGTGTTGTGCATTCAGAGATGGATACCTTGGTTGTAATGAGTGGTTATTTGAGTTACTGTTGCCTTTCTATCACCTTGAACCAGTCTGTTCATTCTCCTCCGACATCAACAAGGCATTTTCTGCCACACAACGGCCGCTCACTGGATATTTTCTCTTTTTCGGACCATTCTCTGTAAACCCGAGAGATGGCTGTGTGTGAAAATCCCAGTAGATCAGCAGTTTTTGAAATACTCAGACCAGCCCGTCTGGCACCAACAACCATGCCATGTTCAAAGTCACATAAATCCCCTTTCTTCCCCATTCTGATGCTCAGTTTGACATTCACCGCATCTAGATGCCTAAATGCATTGAGTTGCTGCCATGTGTTTGGCTGACTAGCAATTTGGGTTACCAAGTGGCCGGTGAGTGTATGTCCCACTGGCTGTGGTTAAGAGCGTCACCTCCGCAAATCATATTATTGATGATAGAACAGAAAACCGGAAACATTTTCAACTGTATACTGGGGGAAAAAAGCACAGAGACCCCTTTTCTCCAAATTACTTGGAAAGTCCAACCAACCAAAACTGCTGCAAGGAGATCTTTAACCACTTCCGGACCGGCTCACGCCGATATACGTCAGCACTTTGAAGAGGGATATCTTTGTTATGGCAGTAGCTAGCTACCATAACACCGGTATCTTCTTCAGTGAGCGGTCCGGTTTCCAATAAAAGTGGTCTCTGCGGCGGATTCACTGCAAAATCACTTTTAAAATCGGCGGCAGGAGAGGGTCCCTCCTGCCTCGCTCCGATGCCCGGCAGCGGCGGAGGCGATCAGATTCTTCTCCCTGTTCAGTATGGAGACGCGTGAGGGGGGGGGGGGGAGATGGCCCCCACCTGTCTCCATACCATTGCAGGGCGGAAGCGACGCCACTTCTGCCCATAGCTCTTAAAAAGGGAATTTTTTTTTATTGCATTTTAGTGTAAATATGAAATCTGAGGACTTTTTGACCTCAGATCTCATATTTAAGAGGTCCTGTCCTGCTTTTTTTCTATTACAAGGGATGCTTACATTCCATTCCTTGTAATAGGAATAAAAGTGACACTTTTTTTATTTTTTTTAAAGAACAGTGTAAAAATAAATAGTAAAATAAAATAAGAAAAAAATTATTTAATGCGCCCTGTCCCGCTGAGCTCACGTGCAGAAGCGAGCGCATACGTGAGTAGCGCCCGCATATGAAAACAGTGTTCAAACGCCACATGTGAGGTATCACCGCGATCGTTACAGAGAGAGCAATAATTAATCGCCCTAGACCTCCTCTGTAACTCAAAACATGCAACCTGTAGAATTTTTTAAACATCGCCTATGGGGATTTTTAAGGGTAAAAGTTTGTCGCCATTCCACGAACGGGCTAAATTTTGAAGCGTGACATGTTGGGTATCAATTTACTCGGCGCAACATTATCTTTCACAATATAAAAAAAAAATTGGGCTAACTTTACTGTTGTCTTATTTTTTTTAATGCAAAAAAGTGTATTTTTTTCCAAAAAAAAGTGCACTTGTAAAACAGCTGCGCAAATATGGCGTGACAGAAAGTATTGCAACGACCGTCATTTTATTCTCTAGGGTGTTAGAACACCCAAACATTATATATTTCTTTCTAAGTAATTTTCTAGCAAAAAAAAATGTTTTTAACTTGTAAACGCCAAATCTCAGAAAGAGGCTCGGTCCTCAAGTGGTTAAACAGAACCCATGTGGCCACGCCCACTTTTTTGCTGGTCACACCCATTGTGCACTACAGCGCGCAAAACACATCACATTACGTCCTTTTAACAAATTCAAAAGTCGGAGGTATATGTATGTACATTCTGTACAAGTCAAGTTACAAACCTTACATAAAAGCAAGTCTTTCATATAACAAAGCTTCATTTCCATGCAAAGTGACAGATGTGCCGCATAGAACCCCCCTCTGCTGCTGGTACATGTCTTCCAGTTGCCTCCCACTGGCCCATGTACCCACCGGAGCCCCCTCAAGCTTAGTTGGCATGCGTTTAAAGGTTTAAATTCTAAATTCTGATGGGAGCATATCTCCAGAATATAGGTTCCATTTTAAATTAAGGGAGAACAGTGCTGCCCATGGAGGTCTATGGTGCCGATGGATTTACATGGGCAGTCAGACATGCAGGCACAGACTGACCACCCCCAGGCACTGCTCTTGGCTGTCCAATGCATAAACATTAATGCTCGGCTGAGCGCTCATGTGTATTCTAAGTCTTGGGAGAGGGAAGGAGCAGCCAGATGCTACCAGAAACGTTTATTACAGAGCAACTGCAATTTGAAGGGAATTGCTCACCTTTTTTTGCCCATACACCAGTGTTGCCAACCTCCTAGAGCATTTTTACTGACAAAACATGGAAAAAAATGTACTGGCGTAGTACATTTTTTACCGACAGCCTAAAAAATTACAGAACTATTAAAAACTAAGACCATTGATATTTAAACACAATATGGAGTCACTGACAATACCCATACCAAGTAACTTGCTTGGTTTTCCCCTAAAACGGAGTTCCACCCACATTTTTCACTACTCACAATGCAGCACTAATGTGCATCCTTAAAGTTAATTGGCAATTTTTTTTTCTGTTCTTACCTGATTTAAGCCTATATCTAATTTTATTTCCTCCTTTAGCAGCCGCATCATTTCCAGTTTTGCATTGGCTCCTGGGACATCTTGGTCAGCTTGGCATGGCACTGCTCCCGTAAAACATTTAACATTGGCATCTATGGAAAATCTTGGTCAGCTTGGCATGGCAAGCTGACCAAGATTGCACCACACTGCACATGATCAGCAGGTGGTTCCTGGGTGGCCAGCATGCACGGAATCAAGGAAGGCGGACACTGTGGCTTCAGATGCCCACACTGGAGACGGCCGCGCTGTGCAGGAACTTCACAAAGTAACAAAACAATGCTGCACAAATAGAAAACTGGGCATAGTTTACAGCATACCTTTGTTACATTGCACCCCTAGAGTATTCTAGGGGTATTTTTATCTTAGAATTCATATTTGGCCCGGAACTCTGCTTTAAAAAGTCAACACAGCTTGACAAATGATCAAACTCTGATATTTACAGATAGTTGTAAAAATCACAGACGGTTGACAGCCCTGCTATACACATTAGGATAAATTAATTATTATAGAGTTGATCCTTCAAAATTATTTTTTTGCTTGCCTAGTAGAACTGATTTCAAATAGAATTGTATAGAAAAAGATTTACTGGACTTTACTGGCAATGAAGTAAATCTACCTTACCAACTGCTCAGTGTGCCACCCTCTCCGCCAATCCCTACACTGGCTTCCAGTCCCCAGCAAATTAAATTCAAAATACCAACTACAACATACAAAGCCATTCACAACTCGGCCCCGTGCTACATCAGCAATCTCGTCTCCAAATATCACCCAAACCGTCTTCTCCGCTCCTCCCAAGACCTCCTACTCTCAAGCTCTCATCTCCTCCTCCCATGCTCACCTCCAGGACTTCTCCAGAGCCTCTCTCATCCTCTGGAACGCTCTACTTCAATCTTTCCGGCTATCTCCTACTCTGGCTGCCTTTAGGCGATCCCTGAAAACTCACCACAGGGAAGCCTATCACGTCCAATCTTTTACCACTTCCACCAGCTCATACCCCATAGTTCTGTACCACTTGCCCCACCCTCTTAGATTGTAAGCTCTAATTAACAGGGCCCTCTTAGCCCGCTTGTATTTTATTGTATTGTAACTGTACTGTTTTTCTTTTAGATTGTAAAGCGCTGCATAAACTGTTGGCGCTATATAAATCCAGTTTAATAATAATTATGAAGGGATCACATAATTTGTAACAGTTTGAAATGACCATCATTGTGCTCTCATCTACCTGAAATCTGTTACAAAGATATTACTGCTCACCTGTAACATCCATATCTCGTGTCTGCTTCTTCAGGACACATGAGAATTCAGCAGCAGTAGCTAAATATAAAAAGAAAAAGAAAATGCATAATATATAGATATAGTCAAGAACATCTATATCTATATCTTATGCAATGACTATACCTATATATTATGCATGGTTTTCTTTTTATATTTAAATTACTGCTGCGGAATTCTTATGTGTCCTGAAGAAGCGGATACAAGAAACACGTTGACTCGTGAGTACTCATGGCCACTATGTATATAGACAAGTGAGCACACAGGCTTTGTTACAGCCCTAGCAATTGTAACAGGAAAAGTGCTGCATTGCATGTTGGGATACTGTATATAAAGCCAGAGTACATGTGCTCAGAGTTAGTTGAGCCAGGGAACAGAGTCCAGGAGGGAGGGGGCGGCTGCCCTGGGTGGTTGACCCACGGGCCTAGAGAAAGAGAAGCTGAACCCAGAGGTCCTGCAGTGCTGACTGGAAGGGACACACCAGGAAGGATCCGATTCTGCCTACTGTGGGTACAGATCTGGGTCTTTGGGGCCTGTCGAGTGAGGGCCACCCCCTTCAGCTAGAAGAGTCAGTGGACCGGTGACAGTAAAGGGAATGCTAGAGAATATCCTGAAGATAAAAGTAGTGCATCAAGTCTGCTGCTAGAGAGAGCAAGAAGACTTAACCCTTCCATACATGTGGCTGTATGGTCGAAGCAGTGTGACTGCTTCTGCTAATAATGCGGAGAGGTCAATTGAGAGTTGTCCTTATCCTTTGTGAATAGTTCCAGGTGTAGTATCCCACTCATCCCTTCTCCCATTCAAGTTCCAAAATAAAATACAAAAACACAAATACCCTGTACTGGTCATTGAGTAATGAGCAAGCGGGAGTAACGGAGGGACAAGTGGGAAACCCTCAGCAACTATATATACACACACATATACACAGTAATAACTTGGTTTGCAATCATAATTTGTTCCAGAAACATGCTTGTAATCCAAAGCACTCTTATAGCAAAGCAAATTTTCCCATAATAAATAATGGAAACTCATAATTCATTCCAAAACCATTTATCCACATTAAAAAATCTAAATATGAGCAAAAGCTCATAGTAATACTGTAGTATGAATACTGTACCTCTGCTGAAAAAAAATAAAGAAGAATCAAAGTTTTAATGTAAAAAAATAAATAAAATTACACTCACAATGTTAAGGAGTGTGGAGCTCATCCATGTAAAGTCACTGTGTATACGTACAGTAAAGCCGCTGGTGTACAGTATAGAGCACTATATGTGGCCAGTGGTTTGGGGGTGATGGTGGCTCCCAGCACTTTCTGGAGAACTCAGACACTCGGGAACTGTTGACATCACTTCCGGGTGCTTCGAACGCACGTTACACGCGCCCCACCCAGCTGGGAGTGTCTCTGGGTGTCTCTGATAGCTTTACTGTCCATATACACAGCAGCTTTACATGGATGAACACCAAACTCCTTAACATTGTGAGTGTAATTCTTTTGTTTTTACAATAAAACTACTGCTCATATATCAAGACAAAAAAAAAAAAAGGTTGCTCGTCTTTCAAAACGCTTGTATACCGCATATACCGCCTTGTTAGTGCACTTTTTGAGTTATATAAACAAGTTTCACAGGTGCATGCTGGGAGTCAGGCAACCAGAAAATGTATCGGCAACACATAAAAAATGCATAATGCAAATGCATTTTTACTGTGTTTTTTTCAACGGAGCAGTGTGAAAGGGCCCACAGCAGGGTGGCTATAAAATATTGTATGGGTCTACAAACAGCAGAGGGTAGGGGTCTACAAACAGCAGAGGGTAGGGGTCTACAAACAGCAGAGGGTAGGGGACTACAAACAGCAGAGGGTAGGGGACTACAAACAGCAGAGGGTAGGGGGACTACAAACAGCAGAGGGTAGGGGACTACAAACAGCAGAGGGTAGGGGACTACAAACAGCAGAGGGTAGGGGGTCTACAAACAGCAGAGGGTAGGGGTCTACAAACAGCAGAGGGTAGGGGACTACAAACAGCAGAGGGTAGGGGACAACAAACAGCAGAGGGTAGGGGGTCTACAAACAGCAGAGGGTAGGGGACTACAAACAGCAGAGGGTAGGGGGTCTACAAACAGCAGAGGGTAGGGGACTACAAACAGCAGAGGGTAGGGGGTCTACAAACAGCAGAGGGTAGGGGACTACAAACAGCAGAGGGTAGGGGGTCTACAAACAGCAGAGGGTAGGGGGTCTACAAACAGCAGAGGGTAGGGGGTCTACAAACAGCAGAGGGTAGGGGACTACAAACAGCAGAGGGCATGGGTCTACAAACAGCAAAGGGCATGGGTCTACAAACAGCAAAGGGCATGGGTCTACAAACAGCAAAGGGCATGGGTCTACAAACAGCAAAGGGCATGGGTCTACAAACAGCAAAGGGCATGGGTCTACAAACAGCAAAGGGCATGGGTCTACAAACAGCAAAGGGCATGGGTCTACAAACAGCAAAGGGCATGGGTCTACAAACAGCAAAGGGCATGGGTCTACAAACAGCAAAGGGCATGGGTCTACAAACAGCAAAGGGCATGGGTCTACAAACAGCGAAGGGCATGGGTCTACAAACAGCGAAGGGCATGGGTCTACAAACAGCGAAGGGCATGGGTCTACAAACAGCGAAGGGCATGGGTCTACAAACAGCGAAGGGCATGGGTCTAAAAACAGCGAAGGGCATGGGTCTACAAACAGCGAAGGGCATGGGTCTACAAACAGCGAAGGGCATGGGTCTACAAACAGCGAAGGGCATGGGTCTACAAACAGCGAAGGGCATGGGTCCACTTCAACTTTTCCTTGCTGCATTTATTTTCATCACCAACATTGTAGACAGCATACATTTACGGTAAGTGAAGAAAATCCATCATATCTGTTTAACTTAAAGTCTAATCCCAGTCTTCTTCTGAGTCTTTCAGTGAAGCTGCAGTAAGGCGATGAGACTGGTTCTTGCATTCTTAATACCTGCCCTCTATAGAGATCTTGTGTTTATCATCTGAGAAGAAGGGGGAAAACACTTCCGTCTCAAAATAGATCAAGGCAATCCTTAGATGACCTGAATACTCGTGATAAATATTGATGAGGTTCTACAAAAAAAAAAAACAAGGCCAGCAGTTCTGAATTGTATAACTTTACATTTCTATGAGGTTTTCAAAATCCATATTCTAAATTATGTTGAGTTCAGCCTTTTCCCACACCGCCTGTGCACTATTGAAATAGTGTGCATGCACCCATTGGGGACACCACTGGTAAAAGAAAAAAATGGAGGTGAAAGTCAGTAGCATAACAGCTTTCATTGGTATGACTGCAAACCTGGAGAAACAAAATGAATTGAGAAGACTAGTATGTTCTACAAATAGAGTATTTCTCCTGCCACATATATGACTTACTATTGGTCAGCAGGGTCACCAATTGTAAAGCACACGAGGCAGAGGGTGTTTCGGCAACCATTAACAACTAGAAATCTTGACAGTAAATTGCAAAACATTGGGCCCCAGTTTTTGGCGGCAGCATTCATTAACCTAGAGGGGCCTAATATTTGTGTATGCTACATACAGTAGATATAAAAAGTCTACACACCCCTGTTAAAATGTCAGGTTTCTGTGATGTTAAAAAAATGATCAAGAAATGCAGGTAATTTCAGAACTTTTTCCACCTTTAATGTGACCTAGAAACTCAGTTGAACAACAAAACTGAAATCTTTTAGGTGGAGGGAAGTAAAAATAAAAAAAATGAATATGGTTGCATAAGTGTGCACACCCTTAAACTAAAACTTTGTTGAAGCACCTTTTGATTTTATTACAGAGCTCAGTCTTTTTGGGTACCGTATTTTCTGGCGTATAAGACAACCTTTTACACTTAAAAAAACTGGCCAAAAAGCGGAGGTCATCTTATACACCGGGTCAGCCCCTCGGATGCCTGCTGGGTGTTTGGTAATACTGTATGTAGTTTCGGCTACATACAGTATATACCGCTGAGCCAATCCCGGTGAGCGATGTATTCAAATGAATACAGAGCCTGCTCAGATTGGAGTAACAACCTCTGCTCGGATTGGCTTTGAGAGTCAGAGAGGCGTGGGCTGATGGATGTTACAGCCTCTGCCAATCCAAGCAGGCTTTGTATTCATTAATAGAATACATCGGTCGGCGGGATTGGCTCCAGCAAAAGCAGGAAGAAGGAAGAAATATGAAGCATCGGAAACTTCAGAAGGGGGTTGTCTTATAGACATGTGCACAATAGAAAAATTTGTTTAGTTTCGTTTCGTTTCTGTTCGTTTCCGTTGATTCGTAATTTCGCAAGTCGCCGGTGTTCGTATTCCTAACGATTCGTATTTTCGTAATAGTTATTTTTTCGTTGATTCGTTTTTCCATTAGTTTAATTTTCGTTTATTCGAAATTCGGACGCATTCGTATTTTCGTAGATTTAGTTACATTCGTACTTTTGTAAGATTGATTTATTCGTACTTTCGTAACATTGTTTTCGTAGATTCGTAATCGGAGCATAATTTATAATTTTATGTAATGTGTATGCTATTATTACATTGTAAGAGACACGGAAAATTACGAGTCGAAAAAAAAAGTTACGAAGCACGTTAAGAAGCGCCATTGTAAGGGACACGGAAAATTACCAATTCAAAAAAAAAAAAAGTTACGAATGTACGAATTTTTTCGTTCATTTTGATTTTCGTTGTTCCTGTTTTCGTTTTTCGGATTTTCTTCTTTCGTAGTTTCTTTGTTTCTAATTTGGTTATTTCGGATTTTCGTTGTTTTTCATATTCGTTCGATTCGATAATTCGTTAAAATTTCTAGCGAATCATTCGTTCATTCGTACGATAACGAATGAACGAATATAACGAATTTTAACAGAAAACGAATAAAAACAAAACGAATTGCACATGTCTATTGTCTTATATGGTAAGTACAGGGATTTTTTTTTTTTTAAAAACTGTAAGATTAGGGGGTCGTCTTATATGCCGGGTCGCCTTATACACCAGCAAATACGGTATGAGTTTATCAGCAATGGCACATCTTGACTTGGCAATATTTGCCAACTCTTCTTTGCAAAAACACTCCAAATCTGTCAGATTCAATGAGATTCAGGTCTGGGCTCTGGCTGGGCCATTCCAAAACGTTAATCTTCTTCTGGTGAAGTCATTCCTTTGTCGATTTGGATGAATGCTTTGGGTCGTTGTCATGCTGAAAGATGGAAGTTCCTCTTCATGTTCAGCTTTCCAGCAGAAGCCTGAAGGTTTTGTGCCAATATTGACTAATATTTGGAACTGTTCATAATTCCCTCTACCTTGACTAAGGCCCCTGTTCCAGCTGAAGAAAAACAGCCCCAAATCATGATGCTGCCACCACCATGCTTCACTGTGGGTATGGTGTTCTTTTGTTGATGTGCCGTGTTTGCACCAAAACATATCTTTTGGAATTATGGCTAAAAAGTTCAACCTTGGTTTCATCAGACCACAACACATTTTCCCACATGCTTTTGGGAGACTTCAGATGTGTTTTTGCTAAATTTAGCCGGGCTTGGGCGTTTTTCTTCGTAAGAAAAGGCTTCCATCTTGCCACTCTATCCCATAGCCCAGACATATGAAGAATATGGGAGGTTGATGTCACATGTACCACACAGCCAGTACTTGCCAGATATTCCTGCAGCTTCTTTAAATGTTACTGTAGGCCTCTTGGCAGCCTCCCTGACCAGTTTTCTCCACTTCTTTTCACCAATTCTGGTGGGACGTCCAGTTCTTGTTAATGTCACTGTTGTGCCATATTTTCTCCACTTGATGACTGTCTTTACTGTGTTCGGTGGTATATCTAATGCCTTGGAAATTATTTTGTACCTTTTTAATAACTTTTAACAAATTATTGTTGCTTTGCTATCTGATGCTTTGGATGCTCTCTGCGGACCATGGCTTTTCCTGTAGGATGCGACCAAGAACATGTCAGGAAAGACCTACTAGAACAGCTGAACTTTATTTGGCGTTAATCAGAGACACTTTAAATGATGGGAGGTGTGTACTGACTCCTATTTAACATGAGTTTGAATGTGATTGCCTAATTCTGAACACAGCTACATCCACTTTTCAAAGTCGCTGCAACAATAAATTGCACCGACTGAAAAGAATAGGCTGCGACTTGTCATGCGACTGATGTCAAAAGTCACATGACAAGTCGCACAAGTGTGAATGGAGTCATAAAATCCATGGGTTTAGTTCAGTTTGAACCCTCTTCTCTTGCTTTGCATTTTGACTTTACGGTCTCCCTTTCTTTTGTAAATCGCTGTGCAAACTGTTGCCACTATATAAATTCTTTATGGTAATTCCCCCTCCAGGTTGCAAGTGGGAACTGTCTGACCAAGGCTAAAAAAGGGCACAAAAATAAAATAAACATTTTTTCAAAGTACATTCTAGGTGGAGAACCTGTATCTCCACAATTGCCATTATTAATCCAGCCTTGTATATTTATATTTTAGTCAATGTGTAATATAGAACAGATCCTTGCATCTTTGTATATACAAAGTGTAACTCTGAATTCAGAAACACATGGATACAATTTAATCAAAGTACAAATAGTAGATGAAACTTTATTAAAACTTCACATTTCGATTTTGGTTTTAATTAACGTAGCCGTGCGATGTACTGGCTATGTGTCCAATAAAGCCTATAACAGATTTACAGCATGAAATACACTCAATAGATTATTCATTTAAATACTTTCCAATTTGCAAATAAAACGCCAAAATTCACCAAGGTAAAGCAAAGAATCAGAGCTGTTCATAAAATATGCAGACAAGGGTTGGGAGGTTGGTAGGTTGGGAATCCAAGGCACAATTGGGTCTACAACTGTTTTTTATAAATGGAAGGCTGGATGGTTACAGCTATGAAGTATGGAGGACCTCAGCAAAAAGAATAATTATGCTGCAACAAACAGAACCTTTTTCTGGGGAGGTATCGGGGGGGGGGGGGGGGGGATGCCATTTTGTGACCTGAACAAAGCCTGCAATCAATGTGCTAGTTTAAGCCCAACTCCAGCAAAAGCTTATTATTATTATTATACAGGATTTATTTAGAGCCGACAGTTTACGTAGCGCCCTGCTGGTTGGAGCTTACAGTCTAATGCCCCGTACACACGGACGGAAACTCCGACGGAAAATGTCCCATCGGACAATGTTGTCGGAAAATCCGCCCGTGTGTGGGCTCCATCTGACTTTTTCCGTCCGAATTTCCGACGGAAAAAATTTGAGATCCTGCTCTCAAATTTTCCGACACCAAAATCCGATCGGACTTTTTCCGATCGTGTGTAGAGAATTCCGACGGACAAAGTGCCACGCATGCTCAGATCAAATTATGAGACCAAAGCTATTGACTACTAGCCTCTACTTAGTTCCGTCGTACGCAACGAACGTCACCACGTTCAGAATGATTGGATTTTCCGACAACTTTGTCCGACCGTGTCGGACCACACCAGTAAAAATTTGACGGATTTTGTGGTCGGAATTTCCGACCGTGTATACGGGGGCTAAGAGGGAGGGTCAGAAGATACAAGGAGGTAATAACTGTGGGGGATGGGCTGATGGCGAAAATAAATGTAGAGCTGTTAGGTGGGGGCCAGATAGGCTTCTCTGAAGAGATTGTCTAAAAGTAGACAAAAAGTAGGAGACAGATTGGGGTAGAGCATGCCAGAGGATGGGAGAGCCTCGGAAGAAGTCCTAGAGGTGAGCATGGGATGAGGTGACAAGGCAGCTAGAGAGCAGGAGGTCTTGAGAGGAGGAACGAAGAGGATGATTTGGTTGGTATTTTGAGACCAGGTTAGTGATGTAGCTGGGGGTAGAGTTGTGGATGGCTTTGTAAGCTATTGTTAGTGCTTTTCATTTGTTGGTTGAGTGTCAGCCAATGGAGGGATTGGCAGAGAGGGGTAGCAGATGCAGAGCGATTTGTAAGGTGGATGAGCCTAGCAGTAGCGTTCATGATGGACTGAAGGGGGGAAGCCTATGTAGAGGTAAGCCAATGAGGAGGGAGTAGAAGTAGTCAAGGCGAGAGATGACCAGGGAGAGGATTAGAAGCTTTGTGGTGACTTTGGTTAGGAAGGGGCGTATACTGGAGATGTTGCAGAGGTTGATGCAACAAGCGATTGGATGTGGGGCCCAAAGGATAGTTCAGAGTCCAGGATTACACCTAGGACCTTGGCATGGGGGAATGGGATAGGTCAAGGAAAGCTTAGATCCTCTGGAGTTTTATTGCCAACAGTATCCATATCAGAGAGAGATTTCTCAAGTTATCTCCCAGTGACACAGAGGAAACCAAAGACATATGTTTGGTGTGAGAAAGGTTTAGAAAGTCTCAAAATGTCTCTATTCCCGTCTATGCTTTCTGTTCCTGGGTTGACAATTCTCCCTTATTTTGACAGGTCACATGACCATGCTTTGCTCCTATCTATCCAGCTTTTTTTCTTCATATCAACTCCCATTGGAGCTTTTTTTTTTTTTAAACCGGATCAGTAGGCTTTAACGTAAAAGTGATCAGTGGCTTGAATGTATGTAAGCAGCTTGCTTAGGCCGCAGTGAAAAAGTGAGAGATGAGACCTGATCCCTTCTACAGGAAGTGGAAGTGGCCTCCCCTCCTCCCCGATTCCTGCTTTTCCTGGGACCACAAACGGTGTGTTAGGTTGGCTAGTGAGATCACATGCTCAGTCTCCACTCTATTCTGTGAACCCAGAAGCACTTTGCTCTGTGCACTTCAGAGTTCCCAACTGTCAGATGACAGCAGGCTGTGCCTGGAAAAACAGATTGAACTTTTTCTGTACAGGCTCGTGCACACCGCAGCTCAAAAAAACAAAAAGCTGCTTTTACAGGCATTTGAACTGTTGTATCTCTGCCTAAAAGCTTGAAGAAGCTTGTGCTTTTGTGTGCGTTTTTATTGAGCTTATTTGAGCATAAAATGTTTTTTTTTTTTTTCCAACAAGCCCTCCCCTCAGCTCATTTTACTTGCTCTATGCATCCATAAAAACCCAGAGCCCTGCCAACCACACTCTCCTCATTGGCTCACTGGCTGTGATCTCCTCAGCCTATGAGGAGAGGGATTCCCGGGACAGCTGTGGCTCTCATGCACATCACTGGATCAAGAGGGGGCTCAGGTGAGTATTAGTGGGGGCTGTGGGGGGAGCAGCACACAGAAGATTTTTTCGTGCATAAAAATATAAAAAAAACTTGCGCCCCTACACCACTTTAAGGCAAAGTGCATGGAGACATTATGGGGCTTTCAGACCCCTGATGTCACAATAAAGAGGACCTGCACATTCCCATCACATAGGGAGGTTGTCAGCCCTTGTGATAGCAGTACTATCAAAGTAAAAATGTTGTTTTAAAAGAATAAAACCTAATAAAATAAGACTCCCCAATGCATGTATGCATATTCATAAAGAGCAAAAACAAAAATGCAGTATGGCGATTGCACAACACATGTTAGGTAGTGCCGAGTAAGCCAGAGTTAAAGGAATAATTTACAGTTAACTCTTATTGGATGAGCTGCAGAGGTTTTAAAATCATAACTTTAAAATCACCGCCTATGTAAAATGAAAGCATTGTAGTTGATTATTGATTCCAGGAGAAACATCATTTTTTACACATGAGACAGCCATCTTTACTCAACATAATCTCATCTTTCACATTATAAAGTGGATGTAAACCCACTCTCATCCTTTCTAAACTACTGCAATATTGGTTATCTAGAAGGATATACATGCCTCCTGCATGTATACTTATCCGTCAAATGTCTGTGTGCTATGAGACCCGAAAACTGCAGATTTTGTGGGTGGGTCTGTTTTCCAGGGCTCAGTGGGTGGAGTCATGATGTCAGTAGACTCCCCGCCCACCTCTACAGTCCCCTCAACAACATGCATTTTCTCCTGTGTATTTCTTACACTGAACTTCTGCTATGATCACTAACATCCAGTCAAAACCCAGAAAAGTCCCCATATGACTTCAGCATGCCAAATCATGCTGAGGTGTGGAACAGCCAATCCTTGCAGAGCTGCTGAAGAAAGGAGTGGGGGTGGGAATTAAAAAATAATGCATGCCTAATGGCCCGTACACACGATCCGAATATCGGACGAAAACGATCGTCCGAGGTAGGATCGTCCGATTTTCGGATCGTGTGTACACTACTCCCGACAGCCGATCACGACCGTTCGTCCGATATTATTCGATCGGACATGCACGGAACTTTTCCTTTAGTCAGTATAGTTGTCGCCCGAAAATACAATACAAATACATTACAACACATGACATCACTTCTAATTTCTTTCCCTATCGTACTAGAATTTTCGTGTCTTTATTGGCTATTCAATTTCTACTTGCAAATGTTAACCGAAAAATGGTCGTACGATCGGCCGTCCGATATTCGGATCGTGTGTACGGGCCATTAGGCTAGTGCACAAGATATGTAAATCACCTGTCAATCACAGCAAGGGGGGAAGAACGGACAAAGTTTTCACAGTTTGTCCATTTTATTTCACTGAAAAAAGATGAGGATTGGTCAGAGCTGGATTAACTCTTTGTGGCAAGACTGGGCACAGCTGATCTGAAATCCCATACTCTATATTGTGCCAGACAAAAAAAAAAAAATGTTTTTTTGTGTTTACATCCACTTTAACCCCCCAAAAATGTTTAAAGCGGTTCTGCACACATTTTATTTAGTAAATCTCTTTGCCTTCCAAATCAGGCAAAGAGTACTAAATGAAATGTGTTTTTTTTTTTTTTTTCACTTACCTTGTAATCGATGACTTCCGGTCCTCTGTCTCTGTGGGGGCGGGGATCCTCGTCACGACGCACTGTCTCCTGGGATCTGGTGTCATTGATCCCAGGAGCCTGTGCGGGCATCTTCCGAAATCTCGTGAGATTACGGGCACTTCTTCCGAAATCTCGCGAGATTTCGGGCACATCTTCCGAAATCTGGCGAGATGTCGGCAGATGTGCCGACATCTCGTGAGATTTCGGAGAACGTGAGCTGCACTTTGCCGTTACTGCGCACGCGCGAGCTCGGCGCAGTAACGGCGGTGCATGCTGGGCCATCTAAAGTGCCTGTGGGGTTTCACATGCCCACAGGCAAGATGGCCCCCAGCACAAAAGAAGAAGATAAAGAACTTCATCGGACGAAAACCAGCAGCGATCACGAATGAAGATGGAACAGGTGAGTCCCCTAATTTTCCTATTACCCCTAGGCATATTCCCCCAAAAAAAAAAAAAAAAAAACCGCGGTGCAGAACCGCTTTAATTATATTGTGCAGTAAAATGTATCTCAATGTATGGTTTACTTCCCAATGCTGTGAAGCACTAAGCGAGTCTACAAAGCACATCACTGAACTTAAAGTGGAGTGCCAGGAGTGCCAACAAATACTGCAGCTGCTGACTTTTAAGAATCGGACACTTACCTGTCCCAGGGTCCAGCGATGCGGGGGAACGAGACCCCCCCCCCCCCCTCGTTCCCCGCTCCGTGCGCCGTGATTCGACGCTCACTCATCTGGGACACAGGACAGGTCCCAGATGACTGTGCGTCGCCTACAGGAAGTGACGTTTAGCCCGGGCAATGAAGGTGGCAGACTACGAGGGACCCCCTAGCAACAGGCATTTAGAGGTGAGTAAAAAAATTTTTTTTTTCCAATTATTTTATTTTTATTTTTCTATGACTTTTAAGCCACATTTTTTTTTTTTGGCCGCAACCCCACTTTAAAAGCAAAAATAAAAAAAAAATACACATTTAGAAAAAAGACCAACAGAAAAAAACACACTAGCAATTAGAAACATTTTCTCATGACTTTCAGTCAAAGTATTGGTGTAGCCCAGTCTTCGCCTACAGAGCGATGTATGCTCCTGCTGACAACACTGCGCTCACTTCCTCTGGGCCTCTATTTGAACATACAGCTGCCCACGTTCCCAAAGTTCCCGGTGAACCTTTCGCAATTTAAACCATTTTTTTTTTTTTTTTTTAAACCGCCTTGAATACCACAGGGCTGGAATTCATTGTGAACCACAGAAAGGGCGAGGCATGTGGGTTTAAACTGTAATCCATTCTCCCTCCAGGCCATAAACATATAAAAACCAAATGATACTTTGTGTGCACATGGTTCCAGGGTTATGTTGCCATAAGATTATGTATGGAGCAACAGTAAGAGTATCAGGAAATAGATCTAGCAATAATAAAAATGGAAGACGAAAGGGAAAGCACACATTTTGGCTTCAGCGGTTTGATTTCTGCAGATAACATCTGCATGGAGTTTGTATTGCCCTCCCTGTGTTTACATAGGGGGCGCTATTGGTTTCTTTGCGCAACAAACTGTCAGATGAACTGGTTTCAACCCAAGACTTCCCTACTCTATGTGTAGGACTCGCGGGAACATTAAGGCCCCTTTCACACTGGGGCGGTTTGCAGGCGCTATTGCGCTAAAAATAGCGACTGCAAACCGACACGAAACAGCTGTAGCTGTGTCTTCAGTGTGAAAGCCCTGAGGGCTTTCACACTGAAGCGGTGCGCTTGCAGGACGCTGAAAAATGTCCTGCAAACCGCATCTTTGGCTCGCTATAGGAGCGGTATATTTACCGCTCCTATAGCGCCCGTTCCCATTGAAAACAATGGGGCAGCGCGCCAAACGTATTAACCCTTTTTCGGCCGCTCGCGGAGGGTAAAACCACCCCGCTAGCGGCGGAAATGCGCTGCTTTACCGCCAGCGCCCCCACCGCTCCAGTGTGAAAGTAGCCTTAAAGCAATCCTATGGTTTGCCTATCCAGGATGTCTTAACACTTTGAACCATCAGTCTGTTAGCTGACTGCCTTATATAAATACACTGTATTGTCAAAAGTATTGGGACGCCTGCCTTTAAGAGATATTTACAGTAACCCTATAATAAGTCTTACCTGTAGATACTGTAAATATCTCTTGAACTTGCATTGTTTGAGATATTCACTATGTACGCTTTTGTCGACGTCATCGGCGCATGCGCACTGAAGAAACGGCCCGCTGGTGCCGTTTAAGGTCTTGTGCCGTGACTGGCGGTTCCTGCGTGCATGCGCGGAGGTGACGTCATTGCGGCTCCAGCTCCGGTATAAGTGGTGTAACAGAGTTTACAACCACTTTAATGGCATCCCAGTCTTAAGGCTGTACACACGATACGAAAATCGGAAGTAAAACTTTGTCAAACGAACGATCTGCCGATTTTTAGATCGTTTGTACGGTGCTTTCGACAGTCGATTCCGGTTTTTCATCTGACAAAAGCTGGATGTGCAGATTATAAAATTTTTGTCGTAAGTGAACTCAACGTCAGATTTTCGTTTAATCACTACGGTTTTCGTCCCAAAAAAAAAAAAAAAAAACGTAACCGCAAAAATACGCATTCTCAGAAACAAAAGAATACATACAAAACTATTCAACACATGACGGAATTTCTGACGTTGTATTCTGTTGTATAAGAATTTTCGTATGGAGAGTAACCTCTTCACTTTCGACAGGAGACTAGCATGCAGCAAAAAAACGGACGAACGGTCGTCCGAAAATTTGATTGTGTGTACGAGGCTCAAGTCCGTAGGGTTCAATATTGAGTTGGCACACCCTTTGCACCTATAACAGCTTCAACTCTACTGGGAAGGCTGTCCACAAGTTTTAGGAGTGTGTCTATGGGAATGTTCGACCATTCTTCCAAAAGCACATTTGTGAGGGCAGGCACTGATGTTGGATGAGAAGGGCCTGGCTCGCAGTCTCCGCTCCAATTCATCCCAAAGGTGTTCTATTGGGTTGAGGTCAGGACTCTGTGCAGACCAGTCAAGTTCCTCCACCCCAAAACTTCTTTATGGACCTTGCTTTGTGCACTGGTCCAAATCATTGGTGGAGGGGGGATTATGGTGTGAGGTTGTTTTTCAGGGGTTGGGCTTGGCCCCTTAGTTCCTGTGCAGGGAACGCTTAAGGCGTCAGCATACCAAGACATTTTGGACAATTTCATGATCCCAACTTTATAGGAACAGTTTGGGGATGGCCTCTTCCTGTTCCAACATGACTGCGCACCAGTGCACAAAGCGAGGTCTATAAAGACATGGATGAGCGAGTTTGGGGTGGAGGAACTTGACTGGCCTCCACAGAGTCCTGACCACAACCCGATAGAACACCTTTGGGATGAGCGGAGAAAATATGAATATAAAAAAAGCGATTTTAAACTAAAAAACTTTAACATAATAACTCGATGGGGTTGATTTACTAAAACAGGAGAGTGCAAACTGTGGTGCAGCTGTGCATAGAAACCAATCCGCTTCCAGGTTTATTTTCAAAGCTTAAAGCTGGCTACACATTATACAATTATGTTTGTTCAATTTCCTTTAGATTTACCTTCAACTATATAGTGCAAGGGCTGCCTGGGCCACCTACAATTTGAAAGGGATTAGGTTTGACCTCATATTATATGGTTTTGCTACATCTAAAAGGAAATTTGTACAAGAAAACTGTATAATGTGATGGCAGCTTTATGCCGGATTCACACCTATGCATTTTTTTTAGTGCTTTTTGCATTTTGCAGATTTGCACTACAGAAAGTGTTCCATAGGAAACCATGTTAAATGGACTGTAGTGCAAATCTGCAAAATGCAAAATGCAAAATGCACTAAAACTGCCATAGGTGTGAATCAGGCCTCAGGCTCCATTTCCACTAGTTGCATGATAGGCCGCAGCCCACTGATTTCAATGGCCTTCCAATCTATGCAACTTAGGCCCCTTTCAGACGAGGCGGACTCCGCTTGCACGGAGCCCGCCTCTGTCCGTCGGCTCAGCGGGAGATCTGTCCGTTGATCTCCGCTGAGCCGGCGGATGACAAGCCTCTCTCCGCTCACTGAGCGGGGAGGGGCTTGCGAGCGCCGCTGATCTCTATGGAGAGATCGGATGAAAACGGACAGTGTGTCCGTTTTCATCCAATCCGCCAGCGACGGATCTGGACGTGTGGCCCATACGTCTGCTTTTGGCGGATCGGATCGGATGTCAGCGGACATGTCTCCGCTGACATCCGACGCTCCATAGAGTAACATGGAGCGCCCGTTCAGATCCGCCGTCAAAACTGACTTAAAGTCGCTGCAACTTGAAAAAAAAAAAAAAAAAAAGATTCCAGTACTACTTTGATGCAACTTTCTTGCGATTTGCGTGCCAGAGTGTGTAAAGTCGCACAACTTTGAAGTAGCACTAGTGGGAATGCAGCCTAATTGAACAAGCTGAAATTAGAAGCCGACAGGCTAGAATGCACAACTACACCAGATTTTGTACTCAATCCCACTGAGTACGCATTGAAAATGTACTAATTGGAATGGCTTGTGGCAAAGCATTTTTTTGCAAAAACCTGTCAGGATGTATATTTGAAAGCAATTATTATTCTAGCAGATAGGCATGCCAGGTTATCACATACCATGTTAACACGTCAAGCTCTAGCAATGTGCCGCTAATAGTTCCTCTATGGAAAGTACCCTGAAATCCTGAACAATCACTTCTACTCTACAATGGTAAATAAAACCCTTCAAAAAAAAAAAAAAAAAGTGAGGGCTCTGGAAATAAATCTGATGCTGAGATTTAAAAAAATAAAAAGTAAAATAAAAAGAAGAGTAGATTAAACGCAACGTTCTGAAGCTGCCTAGGACCGGCTGTAAAGTTGCACTGACACTGCCCCCTACAGCATCTATTTATCTTTAAAGGCCAACTCTAGTTAAATAAGTTGGCCAGCAATTACAATTTTTTTTTGAACGTGGCTTTCACGTAAATACTTGCCCTCATCTTGGTCCCTTGTACAAAGTCCACTCCGTCCTACTGCTGCTCATCCAGGTTCGAATGATGCCCTTTAAGGGCCCATTCACACCAGAAACTGCAAGTAACCGTGTTCTTTTCCTTGGACCTATGCATGCATTTAATGCGCGTTCTACATGTTGACACACATTTTTCTATCTGCATTTGTCCTGTCAGGTTACTTTTTCTCTTTTTATGTGCACTGTGATGCGTTGCAGTGCGTTTGCATGCGTTTTTGTGCTGCGGAAAAATGCAACACGTTGTACATTCTTCAATAGTGTGAACTATGCCCATACAGTGAGGAAAAAAGTATTTGATCCCTTTGCTGATTTTGTTTGTTTGCCCACTGACAAACAAATGTTCAGTCTAGAATTTTAATGGTAGGTTTATTTTAATAGTGAGAGACAGAACAGCAAAAGAAAGTCCAGAAAATGTAGAATTTCAAAAAAAAGGTTAAATGGATTTGCATTTTAATGAGTGAAATACTTATTTGATCCCTTTGCAAAACATGACTTTGTACTTGGTGGCAAAACCCTTGTTGGCAATCACAGAGGTCAGACTTTTCTTGTAGTTGGCCACCAGGTTTTCACACATCTCAGGAGGGATTTTGTCCCACTCCTCTTTGCAGATCCTCTCCAAGTCATTAAGGTTTCGAGGCCGACGTTTGGTAACTCGAATCTTCAGCTCCCTCCACATATTTTCTATGGGATTAATGTCTAGAGACTGGCTAGGCCACTCCAGGACCTTAAAGTACTTCATAAACCACTCTTTTGTGGCCTTGGCTGTGTGTTTTGGGTCATCGTCATGTTGGAATACCCATCCACGACCCATTTTCAATGCCCTGGCTGAGGGAAGGAGGTTCTCACCCAAGATTGATGGTACATCGTCCTTTTGATGCGGTGAAGTTGTCCTGTCCCCGTAGCAGAAAAACACCCCCAAAGCATAATGTTTCCATCTCCATGTCTGACGGTGGGGATGGTGTTGAGGTCATAGGCAGCATTCCTCCTCCTCCAAACACTGCGAGTTGAGGCCAAAGAACTTGATTTTGGTCTCATCTGACCACAACACTTTCACCCAGTTCTCCTCTGAATCATTCAGATGTTCATTAGCAAACTTCAGATGGGCCTGATATGCACTTTGAGCAGGGGGACCTTGCGGGCGCTGCAGGATTTCAGTCCTTCACAGCGTAGTGTATTACCAAATGTTTTCTTGGTGACTATGTTCCCAGCTGCCTTGAGATCATTGACAAGATTCTCCCGTGTAGTTCTGGGTTAATTCCTCACCCTTGTCATGATTATTGAACTCCACGAGGTGAGATCTTGCATGGAGACCCAGACCGAAGGAGATTGAGTGTTATTTTGTGTTTCTACCATTTGCGAATAATCGCACCAACTGTCACCCTCCCACCAAATAGCTTAGCAATGGTCTTGTAGCCCATTCCAGCCTTTTGTAGGTCTAAAATCTTGTCCCCGACATCCTTGGACAGCTCTGGTTTGGTCTTGGCCATGGTGTAGAGATTGGAAACTGATTGACTGATTGCTTCTATGGACAGGTGCCTTTTACACAGGTAACAAGCTGAGATTAGGAGCGCTCCCTTTGAGAGTGCTCCTAATCTCAGCTTGTTACCTGTATAGAAGACACCTGGGAGCCATAAATCTTGCCAATTGATAGGGGATCAAATACTTATTTCATTTCATTTAAAATGCAAATAAATTTATAACTTTTTTGAAATGCGTTTTTTTTTCGGGATATTTTTGTAAAGCCCCATACACACAGTCGGATTTTCCGATGGATTCTGTCCTATCAGACAATGTTGTCGGAAATTCCGACCGTGTGTAGGCACCATCGGACAGTTTCCATCGGATTGTCCGACGGACAAAGTCCTATCTCCTGCTGGATAGATTTTTTGACAACAAAGTCCGATCACACCAAATCCGATCGTGTGTAGCGAATTCCGACGGACAAAGTGCTACGCATGCTCAGATGACATTACAAGACCAAAGCTATTGGCTACTAGCCTCTACGTAGTCCCGTTGTAGGCAACAAACGTCACCACGTTCAGAATGATCGGATTTTCCGACAACTTTGTCCGACCGTGTGTATGCAACACCAGTGTCGGACAAAGTACGACGGACATGATCCGACGGACCTGGTCCTCGGATAATCCGAGCGTGTGTATGGGGCTTTATTCTGTCTATCACTGTTAAAATAAACCTACCATTAAAATGATAGACTTATCATTTCTTTGTCGGTTGGCAAACGTACAAAATCAGCAGGGGATCAAATACTTTTTCCCTCACTGTAGTATAGCCTGGATTTTGTCTGTCTATGCAGTTGGAATGCAGTCAAAAATGCATCTCACTGTGTTGGGTGTGAAAGGGCCTTGACCCTTTTCCCGTGAACACAGGTCATCATGTATACCACTTAGCCCCCGTACACATGGTTCGGAAATTCCGACCACAAAATCCGTCTGATTTTTTTCAGATGGATTTTGTCCGACACTGGTGTTGCATACACACGGTTGGACAAAGTTGTCGGAAAATCTGATCATTCTGAACGTGGTGACGTTCGCGGCGTACGACGGAACTACGTAGAGGCTAGTAGCCAATAGCTTTGGTCTCGTAATTTGATCTGAGCATGCGTAGCCCTTTGTCCGTCGGAATTCTCTACACACGATCGGAAAAAGTCCGATCGGATTTTGTTGTCGGAAAATTTGAGAGCAGGATCTCAAATTCTTTCAGTCGGAAAAAGTCCGATGGAGCCCACACACGGGCGGATTTTCCAACAACATGGTCCGATCGGACATTTTCCGACGAAATTTCCAACCGTGTGTACGGGGGCTTAGGGGTGCGTCAGTATGGCCTGGAAGCACAGTATTGCTGCAAAGAACAATGACCACATGCGGTTATGTTTCATGCAAGAGTTAGAGGACTTGTGACACTGACTGTATGCGTGGGTATGAATAGTATATTTCCATATGGTTTCCCTTTAGATTTCACACTACACTCCCGCACACAGATGTGAACTAGCTTCATAGCAAAGAAAGGGACTTCTACTTGATATGCATTTTTATGCAGCAAAACATAGGTCCTTGGTGAACCTTACTGCTGAAACATGATGAGAACAGGCCCTCAAACAAAGCACACTTGTCCTTTTTGTGCCCCCAACCTCAAATACTCCACATTCCCCCTCCCTACATGCATTCTTACCAAATCCTATGCAATTGGACTGGGAGAAAATGGAAAAAAAAAAAAAAAAACTTTTGGCTAGGCATGATGGACAATTGAAGGAAGAGGCCCCAGAACTACGGTCAAACACCAAGAACATTTATTTTGATTATTGGGAGATTCACGGCCACCCATACAGATGGCACCTACAGGAAGAATATACATGCGTATGTGTGCATTGTATATATAACGGAGTCATAAAACAGACATCTATTGTATATAGATGGTAGAGAAGAACTTTTTGTGAAAATCCCCTCCAGTTTCCTCCTATAGGACCAGCCTTGTCTTTTTATCTGTTCACATTCCAGGACTTCACATCTCCCGCTGAGATCTGGGGCCACCAAAACTCCATCTGATAACCAAGAGGTTAAAGCGGGTCCCACTGTGAAAACGCATAACAGGTCTGTACAGGAAGGGAAAGTTTCGTCTCGCAGTGTTTATCTTGCACTTTTGTTTGGAGTCTGAAGAAATCCGTGAATGAATCTCGAGTCATCCGCAGGAAAAAAAACACACAGAGGTCACATTAACATACAAAGCCACCAAGGAACGGCGCTTTATAAACAGCTGAGGCCTGCGACATGGGTCATCACCGCTAATAATAACGGTATAAGAAAGTCACCCCAACACCTCAATCTGAAGACACCTCACTATTTATCTATTTTAGCACCCATTCATACTAAATCGTTGCCTTGTGGTTTATCATGCCTTATGGCATGCTTTAGTGCAGGGCTTGACAAATTTGCTTAGAATCTAGGAGCCAGCTGAAAAAGTTAGGAGTCAGTTATTTAAATCCTCTGCCCAGCGCCCAGAACTGCATGTCTGGGGCATCGGGCAATAAGAATTGCTCATGCCTGATGCCAAGCGAAAAAAGAACAATATTTTAAAAAAAATAAACGTTTGTTTTGTTTGTTAAAGATTTTGCAAATAATTTTTTATTTTTTTTTCTCCACTGATGTGCTCTGATGAGGTGGCACTGATGGGGCGGCATTGAGGTTGGAACTGATGGGCACCAATAGGCAGCACTGAGGTGGCACTGATGGGCGGCGCTGACAGGTGGCGCTGGCAGGTGGCACTAATTGGCACTGAATTGCACTGGCAGGTGGCACTGGATGGCACTAACTGGCACTGGCAGGTGGCAATGGTTGGCACTAACTGGCATTGGCAGGTGGCATGCACTGGCAGATGGCACTGGATTGCACTGGCAGATGGCACTGGTTGGCACTGGCAGGTGGCATGCACTGGCAGATGGCACTGGCAGGTGGCACTGGTTGGCACCTGTCAGTGACAAAAACCCAAGCGCCAGGGCACAATTTCCAGGCGCCAGGTCGCCGTTGCGACTAGGATTTGTCGAGCCCTGCTTTAATGTACGTTGAGTTAAGGCAGCCCATTATAAATGCATCAAAAAATAATGAAAAAAAACACGAACTACCCTTTTTTCAAAATGCAGCCATATAAGAGTTGTGATGGACTGTGGTGCATTGCGCTCTACTGTACAAAGCGTTGGGAGCGCCATTCACAATAAATGACACCGCAACAAACTGCACAAAGAGCAGGTTCACTGCAATGCTTTGTAGCAATGCGCATATCTTCGTATGCACGGTTACAAACACACAAAAGTGTGAACGGGCCCTGAAAGAAAACCCACACTGGAAAAGTTAATATAAAATATTACCCATAGGGCACCACACCATAGTTTCTGCATTAAAGTAACCCCCACCACAGCCCACCCAAATACCCAGACTTGTGGGTGTGGGTGTAAACCTCCATATGACCGCGCTTCAGGGCTGTGCTGCCCATCACCACACCCAAGCAATGTCCAATTTTTTAATTTTGTAAAGCGCTGCACAAACTGCTGGCACTATAAAAGGGCTCTTTCACACATCAGTTTTTCTTCTGTTTTTGCCATAGGGCCTTTCAACCTGATCAATTTTTGATCAGTTGGTCAGTAAAAAAAAAAAAAAAAAAACTCGCAAGAAAATGAAACTCTTCACACTGGTCCATTTTAAGGCCCCTTTCACACTGGGGCGGTGCGGGCGTCGCTTTTTGCATGCGGCTCCCATTGACCTCTACTACACTCTGCGCTTTCCGAAATCGCATCAAAGACTTTGATGTGCTTTCATGAAAACACAGCGTCCAATAGAAGTCAAGGGGAACCGCATATAAATCGTGCTGCACCAAACCTCAGCTCACCGCTATAAACCCTCACTAACGTGTCTATGTATACACAGTGTAATAGAGATCCCAGTATATGCAGGAGCTCTCCGATACACACACTACAGTCCATACACATACAAAGCCATCGGTCAGGATGATGAATCTTAGGCCCCTTTCACACGAGGTGGACTCCGCTTCCACGGAGCCCGCCTCTGTCCGCCGGCTCAGCGGGAGATCTCTCCGTTGATCTCCGCTGAACCGGCGGATGACAAGTCCCTCTCTGCTCACTGAGTGGGGAGGGGCTTGCGAGCGCCGCTGGTCTCTATGGAGAGATCGGATGAAAACGGACAGTGTGTCCGTTTTCATCAGATCTCACCCGATCCGATCCGCCATCGACGGATCTGGACGTAGAGCCATACGTCTGCTTTTGGCGGATCGGACCGGGTTGGATGTCAGCGGACATGTCTCCGCTGACATCCGACGCTCCATAGACTAACATGGAGCGCCCGTTTAGATCCGCCGTCAAAACTGACAGGCGGATCTGAACGGTCCGACCGTGTGAAAGGGGCCTTACAGTCCAAGTCCTCGGAGTGACAGGAAAAAAGGTGAAGCAGAAGGTTTTATTTACAAAGCGGAGGTGATGTATAAATCCTGACAGCAGGTTAGACCGCCGTTCCTCTCTCCAAGTTCTGTTTGATCTCGGCTGTGTATTTCCCATAAAACCTCTCTGCTTTCTTGTTGAATTTGGCGTTCCTTTCGTTGATGTAGTCGATGTCGGCGTCGTCGTTATAGGCGCGTCTCCGACTGCTTTTTCGTTGTTTTAGCGGCGGTATTCAGCTGATAGTGGTGCGGTTTTAACCCCTGCTAGTGGCCGAAAAAGGGTTAAAACTGCCCGTAATGCGCCGCTGCAGCGGCGCTTGCTGGCGGTATAGCCGCGCTGCCCCATTGATTTCAATGGGTAGGAGCGGTTTGGAAGCGGTGAATACACCGCTCCTTCACCGCTCCAAAGATGCTGCTAGCAGGACTTTTTTTGACATTCTGTATTATAATAACTGATCCAATGTTGTATGATTTTTATTTTTAGAATAATGTGTAAACAGGAATCTACAAACACTCTGGGGAAACCCTGCCAAATGTATTCTGAGAAAAGAGCAACAATCGGCCAGGAAAATCAAATCCAGTCAATCAAGTAACCCAAATAATGAAAGGTCAAGGGATTACAGATATTATAGAATATGAAAATATACAGCATCTCACAAAAGTTAGTACACCCCTCACATTTTTGTAATTATTTTATTCTATCTTTTCATGTGACAACACTGAAGAAATGACACTTTGCTACAATGTAAAGTAGTGAGTGTACAGCTTGTATAACAGTGTAAATTTACTGTCCCCTCAAAATAACTCAACACACAGCCATTCATGTCTAAACCGCTGGCAACAAAAGTGAGTACACCCCTAAGTGAAAATGTCCAAATTGGGCCCAATTTTCCCTCCCCAGTGTCATGTGACTTGTTAGTGTTACAAGGTCTCAGGTGTGAATGGGGAGCAGGTGTGTTAAATTTGGTATTATCACTCTCACTCTCTCATACTGGTCAGTGGAAGTTCAACATGGCCCCTCATGGCAAAGAACTCTGAGGATCTGAAAAAAGAATTGTTGCTGTACATAGAGATGGCCTAGGCTATAAGAAGATTGCCCAGACCCTGAAACTGAACAGCGGTTTAACAGGACAGGTTCCACTCAGAACAGGCCTCGCCATGGTCGACCAAAGAAGTTGAGTGCACGTACTCAGCGTTATATCCAGAGGTTGTCTTTGGGAAATAGACGTATGAGTGCTGCCAGCATTGCTGCAGAGGTTGAAGGGGTGGGGGGTCAGCCTGTCAGTGTTCAGACCATACGCCGCACACTGCATCAAATTGGTCTATATGGCTTTCGTCCCAGAAGGAAGCCTCTTCTAAAGATGATGCACAAGAAAGCCTGCAAACAGTTTGCTGAAGACAAGCAGACTAAGGACATGGATTACTGGAACCATGTCCTATGGTCTGATGAGACCAAGATAAACTTAGAGGTGGTGGCTGCATTAGTTTTTTTTGTTTTTTTTTTAAGGATTTTGTTTTTCACCAAGTGATTCCGCAAATAGCACAATCCCCTTCCTGGAGTGACAACACTCATTCCTCCACTGTATCTATGGAAGGAGACATGGTTGTCACCCAGGCTGGACTTCATAAACTACTTATTTTCTTCATTCCCATAACAAGGTGGGTGAGGAGGGGGGGGGCTAATAGTAGTTTACAACAAAGAGAATACTGTTTGTGCTTTTAAACACTTGCCATTTAGCTCACGTACATTTAATGCGGCAGGTTGGCAGCGCTGCGTGTATCACCGTACCTGTACGTCGGTCCGTTAATGTGAAATTGGGACATGCGCCCGGCAGACTCCATGTCCACCAGCCGCTTGCGATTGCTATATACAGAGGCAGAACGGGGATCTGCCATTGTAAACAAGGCAGATCCCCGTTCTGACAGGGGACATCTCAGAGATCTGCTGTTCCCATTGATCTCCGTCATGTCCCAGGCAGCCCATCCCACCTACAGTTAGAACACGCTGAGGGACACACATTTAACCACTTGATCGCCCCCCTAGTGTTAACCCTTTCCCTGCCAGTGTCATTTATACATTGATCAGTGCATTTTTATAGCACTGATCAATGTAATAATGTCACTGGTCCCCAAAAAGTGTGATTTAGGGTCAGATTTGTCCGCTGCAATGTCGCAGTCCACTAAAAATCCCAGATCACCGCCATTACCAGTAAAAAAAAAATCCCTAAATCTACCCCATAGTTTGTAGACGCAATAACTTTTGCGCAATCCAATCAATATACCCCTATTGCGATTTTTTTTACCAAAAATATGTAGAATATATATTGACCTAAACTGATGAATACATTTATTTTTTATTTTTGGATAGGCATTATAGCATACAGAAAATCTTTATTTTAATTTTTTTAAATTTTCGCTCTTTTTGTTTATAGCTCAAAAAATAAAAAACGCAGAGGTGATCAAATACCACCAGAAGGAGGCTCTATTCGTGGGGAAAAAAAAGGACATTTTGTTTGGGTACAACATCGCACGACCACGCAATTGTCAGTTAAAGCGACGCAGCGCAGTATCGCAAAAAAATGCCCTGGTCATTAAGGGGACAAATCCTTCCGGGGCTGAAGTGGTTAATTCAGTTAGTTCACTCAGTTTAATTCACTGTTAAGTGACGAGGAAACTGCATTTCCAGCAAGATAAACAAGTACTTGCTAAAAATGTTCTTAGCAGTGGTGGCTGTATTCATTTTTAGACTCGTACACACGACAAGACTTTCCAGCAGACTAGGTCCGACAGTCTTCACGACGGACTTTCGGCGTAGTTCCGACGGATTTTCCGAACGAACGGACTTGGCCACTTCGTTTTGAACGTGATGACGTAAACGGGACTAAAAAAGGAAGTTCAATAGCCAGTAGCCAATAGCTTCCCTTGCGTCGTATTTGGTCCATTGGACCAGCATACAGACAAATGTTTTTTCCCAATTTGAGTCCGTCGGATAGATTTGAAACATGTTCTTTTACTAGGTCCGTCTGATTTTTTTTAGCCCACACACGATCGGATTGTCCGACGGACTAATCCTGTCGGGCCTAGTCTGCTGGAAAGTCCGGTCGTGTGTAGGGATTGCTAGACTTCTAGTACCAAATAACAATAGGATATGGTGGCAAGTTATTCAAGTTTTGCCCTTGGGTTTAGCTATCCTTTAAAATTTATTGCAGTGTGTGTAGAGACGATGGAGGTGCTGCGGTGGAATGTAAGCGATTCGGCACCGAAGAGTTAAATCATGATAAAACCTTATCCAAAGCATCAAGTCTTTAATGGACAGATATCTGCCAATAACCAAATGCTGAGCAGTCTGACATTTCTAGAATACTTGTGTCTACAGATCATCCCAGATAGCAAGAAGGTGACTGCTTCAGCAAACCTCAACCTTTCAATATAAAAACGCAGCCTTTTTTAGTATTACGGAAGCTTATTGTATTATATAGCGCCCCCATTTTCTGTAGCACAAAGATGCACCAATTATAGCCAATTGGACCAACAAATTTGATCTGTAACATCCAGTGGGAACACACAAATATTGGGGGGGGGGGGCATAAAAGTTGAGTAAAAAATTCTGCCACCACTAAAGTTGGCAATACACTAGTAGAAATTTTTTGTTTTAAACCACTTGAGCTCCGGTTTTACCCCTTTAACATCAAAACTTTTTTTGCTATTCAGCACTGCGCTGGTCATGCAACACTGTATGCAAATAAAATGTATGTAATTTCTTTACTTAAATGGAGCTCTTTTGGTGGTATTTGATCACCACTGGGGTTTTTTTATTTTTTATTTTTATTATAAAGAGGATACAAAAACTTTTGAAAAAAAAACTTTTTTACTCTCTGATATGGAACCTATTAAAAAATAAAAAAAAAAAAAAAAAAAAATCGATTTTCTTCATAAATTTAGGCCAAAATGTATTCTGCTACATGTCTTTACTTAAAAAATAAAAATAAAAGACGATTTTATATATATATATAATATATATATATATATATATATATATATATACATACATACATACATACATATATACACATACATATACACATACATACATATATACACACACATACATATATATACACACATACATTATATATATATATATATATATATATATATATATATATATATATAATATATATATATATATATATATATATATATATACACACATATATAATTATTATTTTTTTTTTTAATAGTAGTAATGGCGGTGTTCAGCCACTTCGGCCTCATCCACAAAGGACGTTTATTTTACTCTCCTAGAAGCCAGCAGCGTTTTTGCAGAAAAAAATTCCTGGCGCTTGTAAAAGTGTCTAAAACTTTTACAGGCATCAAGCTCTTGGGCGTTTAATTTAATTGACCAGAATAAATCATTTATTCTGGCCATTGAAATTAATAAATGCTCAAGGGCTAAGCGTACTTAGCGTTTAGCAGCTTTCAATAGCGCCAAGCGTTTTTTTTCTGCCCAAACTCTGCTGCTCCTGGACGCGCTGGCAGTGAGTTTTTTTTTTTTACTGCATCGAAGGCCTGGTTCACATCTATGCAGGTTGCAGTTTGCATTTTCCCGGTGCATTTTTTTTTTTTTTTTAAATACACGTTTTTGATCCATATAAGACCAAAAACCAGAAAAAAGCCCCTCTCCATAAAATGCACAGATGTGAACGTGACCCATAGGAAACCATGTTAAATGGACTGTAGTGTGTTTCTGCAAAACTGAAAATGCACTAAAAAAAAAAAGGCCTAAAAGCCCCTGACAAGGGTCTCTTTCATTCGACTAGCCATTTGTAGCTAAACCTATCGAGGTGAACGAAGAGCAATTGTTCCTGTTCCAGTGACAGCCCACTTTAGGTCCTGGCTACAAGGACATCTCCCCACAGGGGACA
This sequence comes from Lithobates sylvaticus, assembly GCA_028564925.1. Classification (NCBI taxonomy): domain Eukaryota; kingdom Metazoa; phylum Chordata; class Amphibia; order Anura; family Ranidae; genus Lithobates; species Lithobates sylvaticus. Next base: position 64,915,171 of record CM053026.1, read on the forward strand.
CAGCAATAAAAACCTGTAAGGGGTTTTGTTTTTTGCAGAACCCCAAAATATGAATTTCCAATACTTCACATTTCGATATTTGGCACTCTGGAGGCTTCCGACAATATCAAAGCCCACATAAGCTGAAACTATGCCGCTAGGATTTCAATAGCAGATGTTTCCAGCAACCTCCGAGTGTGTATTTATGTTACACAATAAAATGTGTTTAGACTGATGCCAGCACCAACAAGAATCAGCTGAAATGTTTACCAAGTAACCATTTGGTGCTTAAATAAATATCCGCTCACTGAATTTGTTTAACCCAAAATTTAAACTAACGAGCATCACTGCTTCTTGAATATGACACCTCTACAGGCACCACAGGGCAGCATGGTGGCTGAGCGGTTGGCATGCAGCTTCGGAATCGTGGCTTCTATTTCCAAGTCATGTCTGAATGGAGTTTTTAACAGTCTCACCATGTTGACATGAGTTTCCCTGGGAGCTGCAGATTCTTCCACAAAATCATACCAGTAGGGTGACTGGCTCTAGTCCTAATTACAGTAGGGTGACTGGCTCTGGTCCCAATTACAGTAGGGTGACTGGCTCTAGTCCCAATTACAGTAGGGTGACTGGCTCTAGTCCTAATTACAGTAGGGTGACTGGCTCTAGTCCTAATTACAGTAGGGTGACTGGCTCTAGTCCTATTTGCAGTAGGTTGACTGGCTCTAGTCCTATTTGCAGTAGGTTGACTGGCTCTAGTCCTATTTGCAGTAGGTTGACTGGCTCTAGTCCTATTTGCAGTAGGTTGACTGGCTCTAGTCCTAATTACAGTAGGGTGACTGGCTCTAGTCCTAATTACAGTAGGGTGACTGGCTCTAGTCCTAATTACAGTAGGGTGACTGGCTCTAGTCCTATTTTACAGTAGGGTGACTGGCTCTAGGGTGACTGTAGTCCTAATTACAGTAGGGTGACTGGCTCTAGTCCTATTTGCAGTAGGGTGACTGGCTCTAGTCCTAATTTGAGGGTGACTGGCTCTAGTCCTAGTAGGGTGACCTCTATCCTAATTACAGTAGGGTGACTGGCTCTAGTTGACTGGCTCTAGTCCTAATTGCAGTAGGGTGACTGGCTCTAGACTATTACAGTCCTAGACCCAATTACAGTAGGTTGACTGGCTCTAGTCCCAATTACAGTAGGGTTGCAGACCCCAATACAGTTGACTGGCCCAATCTAGTCCTAACCCATTACAGTAGGGTTGACTGGCTCTAGGGGTGACTGGCTCTAGTCCTAATTACAGTAGGGTGACTGGCTCTAGTCCTACAGTAGGGTGACTGGCTCTAGTCCTAATTACAGTAGGGTGACTGGCTCTAGTCCTAATTGCAGTAGGGTGACTGGCTCTAGTCCTAATTGCAGTAGGGTGACTGGCTCTAGTCCTAATTGCAGTAGGGTGACTGGCTCTAGACCCAATTACAGTAGGGTGACTGGCTCTAGACCCAATTACAGTAGGGTGACTGGCTCTAGTCCTAATTACAGTAGGGTGACTGGCTCTAGTCCTAATTACAGTAGGGTGACTGGCTCTAGTCCTAATTACAGTAGGGTGACTGGCTCTAGTCCTAATTACAGTAGGTTGACTGGCTCTAGTCCTAATTACAGTAGGTTGACTGGCTCTAGTCCTAATTACAGTAGGGTGACTGGCTCTAGTCCTAATTACAGTAGGGTGACTGGCTCTAGTCCTAATTACAGTAGGGTGACTGGCTCTAGTCCTAATTACAGTAGGGTGACTGGCTTTAGTTCCAATTACAGTAGGGTGACTGGCTTTAGTTCCAATTACAGTAGGGTGACTGGCTCTAGTCCTAATTACAGTAGGGTGACTGGCTTTAGTTCCAATTACAGTAGGGTGACTGGCTCTAGTCCTAATTGCAGTAGGGTGACTGTCTAGTCCTAATTACAGTAGGTTGACTGGCTTTAGTTCTAATTTTTCTACTGTGCCATGACAGCTTCCAGGCTTGTGCTAACAAAGAGCCTTTCAGCAAAAACTGAGATGATGCACCCAATTTGGATATCTTTCTGGAATCTACAGTGACATAATACACACACAATAATTTCCCCTCTTCACCTCAGACTCACTAACCACGTAGTCCCGCTCGTCTTGCCTAACTCTCCATAAATGTAAAAAAAAAATTAAAAATTAAAAATATCTACGAGAGAGATGAGTCATGATGGTAGGTGGGTGAAGCTGGAAACACAGGTACAGGGATCCCGATACAGACACCCCCAAGAACCAGAGAGAGTAATTCAAGCCACCAGCAATTTGGAAATAGAAGTATCAGACTCTCAGCTGGACTAATCTTTAGAAATGAAAGTCTCTGAATCGCACAGTCATTTATGTGTTTTGGATATAAAAGTCACTGATATTTCAGTACCGACAGCTTCCCCACGTATCACTTCCCTTCAGCACAGACAAAATGGTGATTAATGGAGCCTTACTACCAAAAATCGATATTTACTATTTTTTTATAGAAATTAGGGAGTTTGGATGTACTCCCACTAGGCATGTTCCCATTGAGTACAGTTTCTCCCCGCACAGGTCTGTGCCCACGTTATTCTGGACCCAAGCATGCTTACATCATCACCTCTGCCAGCCGACCCTCAGTGCTCCTTACCTTGCCGGAGTCCAACTGAACCGTGCCCACAGACCATCTGCTCCAGACACCCCAGGCATGGCACAGAGTGATCACACAAACAAACAGAACCTCAGGAGGTGAACCATCCTCAGGCACAGTTCTTACACCTAGTGAGAGTACCCTTGAAACTCCTCTTATCACCTTTCTCAGGGATTGTACTGATGAGATCTCCACACCAAGTTCCCAGGTCTGTACACCTGCTGCTGGCTTTTTAAAAAAGGTAAAGAATGCAACAAGTGGATCTGGAACACCCAAAAATGACCGACCCAAATGGCGAACAAGTGGGGAGCCAGGAGCCCAGGTCTGGGGACCATGGTGCTAGAGCAGGGGACTCAAACTGGCGGCCCCCCAGCTGTTGCAAAACTACAAGTCCCATGAGGAATTGCAAGGCTGACAGTTACAAGCCTGACTCCCACAGCAGAGGCATGATGGGACTTGTAGTTTTGCAACAGCTGGAGGGCCGCCAGTTTGAGACCCCTGTGCTAGAGTAACTATGATTTGATTTGAGCCCCCTGATCCCAGCCATAGTGAATATTTCACTTTGAGGTGTAGGGACTCTTTAATTCTCATTTATAGACCATGCTGTATCGGGAAACGGTTACTCCCGTGGATCTTGTATAGAGTAGGAGAAGATTTTCTCTCTCTTCAATGGCAAACAGATCTAGCTCCTGAGATCTTAAAATAATTTTGCAATACTGAATATGACTAATCTAGCAGTTAATTATTATGTCATGGTATTATTCCTCCATTGCGTTAAATTTTTTTTTTTTAATACTGTACATTTCTTTAATAGGAAAGCTGTATTTAGCCACTGGCAAAGCAACGGGTTGGCCGCCAAGGAGAAATAGGCAGGCCGTAGCTTTGCCGCTCTCCCCTGCCACACTGACCACCTAAAAATGCAAATTTCAACTCACAACCCACGTTACAGAAATGTAGCTCGATGATTGGCTGCTTAGGTAATGAGCGCAGAATTGTGATAGGTGGGAGGAGTGTCGCAAGTTCCCCTATAGCTGGGTACTACCCTAGAAAAGGGAGGCGGGCACAGATAAGGCAAGTGTCACCTATGGGCCAGTTTCAGGCATGAAGCCCCCAAAAAAATGAAGGTTCCAGAGTTTGAGGTGGACCAAAGATCGCAACACGGTCCTGTCATAGGAAAGGGGGTTAATGTGCCTAGTATAGGTTTGCTGTAAACAATGTAAAAAGGACAACCGCGTAATAGAAAGTCCGGGTGGGAGAATAAAAAAGCCCTCTGCAAATCCCTTTGGAAATTATTCCATTTCTCCACACTTTCTTACACATAGGTTCAACAAATTCATTACTTTTCCTTCCCTTTTTATTTTTATATATTTTTTTGTTGTTTATTCTTTATTTTGCTTTATTCCTATTTTATATCTCATTTTTATTATACTTTATCATACTCTAAAATACTCAAAATTACTCGGTTAGAATGGGTTTTTGACAAGGAATCTAGAATTGTTAAAATGTTAAACGGTCCAACTGTTTAGGAGTACAAATTATTATTATCAGATGAACCGCACATACTATATTTACCATTAATCCAATATAAGCGCTATTTGACACATTCTGTATCTCTCTTGTCTTGTTTTATCTCTCTACCTCTTGTTTGTACAAATTATCCTGAAAACAATATTATGGGGAAAAAAAAAAGTCCAAAAGAAAAAACTTCCAGGGACAACCCTTCCAGGAGCCGATCTTCCAGACGTGAACTACTGCTGGGGAAACTCGGGACTGTCAACAGGCATTAAACGCTGCTGGAAATCATTTTGTAATGTTATCATTGCTGATCTGCGACAAGTAAAAGGATCTAAAAGCTATAAACACAGAGAAAAACTAAAGAAGCAAAAGCACAGCTGCATCACTCACAAACTTTGCAAAGTACAAAATCCTGCAGGACACATTCCCTTGTGTTTTGCAATCATCTGATCAATGATCACCTACCTTATCAATAGGAATTTCCTTTAGTCATGGTGTCTGGCAGTGTCAGGAGCCCAGCAATCCATGCGGGTTTGGTCATGGTTTGTACAGAACCTGGGAATGTCATGGATGAGTCTCGGCACTGAGCTGTGCTGCTCCATACATCCTGCCTCCTTCCAGTTGTGAAGAGACTGAGCAGCAGCTGCCTTGTGCATCCCTCTGCTGCCCCCACAGCTACTGTACAGCCGCCACACCTACTGCACAGTCCTCTGACGATTAACCCTGCTCAGACTCGGAGGATCCATGCCATCCGACTACCTGCCATATTAACCCTGCTCAGACTCGGAGGATCCATGCCATCCGACTACCTGCCATATTAACCCTGCTCAGACTCGGAGGATCCATGCCATACCTGCCATAGCCAGCCAGCTGAGGACTTCCCATACACCAAACGCAAGGGCGCAAAGCCAAAACCCATCTTCGGAAAAATGAAAAGCTGCCCAAAAAGTGCTCATTATTTTTAGGAAGGGCATTTAAAGTGAACTTTGAGGGCCCCTTTCATTTTGTGCCTCCTGTAATGCATGTTTGGAACCGACTCACTTTCAGGTGTTAAAGTGGAAGTCACACTTTTTTTTTTTTTTTTAACTACTTCAATACCAGACACTTCCTGCCCAGACCAATTTTCAGCTTTCTGCGCTGTCGCTGTTTAAATGACAATTGCGCGGTCATGCTACACTGTACCCAAACAACATTTTTATAATTTTGTTCCCACAAATAGAGCTTTCTTTTGGTGGTATTTGATCCCCTCTGGGGTTTTTTTTTTTTAAATAAAAAAAAAAGACCTAAAATTTTGACAAAAAAAAAAAAGAAGTTTTTCTTTTGTTTCTGTTATAAAATTTTGTAAATAATTAAGTTTTCTCTTTCACTGATAAGGAGACTGACGGGCACTGATGAGGTGGCACCAATGAGGTGCCACTGATAGGCAGCAATGATGGGCATTGATAGGCGGCACTGATGAACACTCATGGGTGGCACTGATGGGCACTGATGACGGGCACTGATAGGCAGCAATGATGGGCATTGATAGGCGGCACTGATGAACACTCATGGGTGGCACTGATGGGCACTGATAGGCGATACTGATGCACACTGAAAGGCTGCACTGATGGGTACTTATGGATGGCAGTGATAGGCGGCACTACTGGGCACTGATGGCATGCCATTGTTAGGCATCACTGATGGCACTGGCAGGCATTGGGGATGGGTACTGTTTGGCATTTCCCTGGTGGTCTAGGGTGGCATACCTGGTGGTCCAGTGTAGTGGCAATCCCTGGTGGTCCTGGCGGCATCCTGGTGGTCTTGGGTGGGCATCCAGGGGGGGGGGGGGCTGCACTGACAAACAATCAGCACAGACCCCCCCTGTCAGGAGAGCAGCTGATCGTCTCTCCTCTACTCGTGTCTTTAAGACGCGAGTGAGGAAAAGACGATCAACAGCTCTTCCTGTTTACATCGTGATCAGCCGTGATTGGACACAGCTGATCCTGTGGTAAAGAGCCTCCATCAGAGGCTCTTTACCAAGATTGGTGTAGCGGTGTGTCAGACTGACACACCACCGATCACCGCGATGTGCGCCCCCACGGGCGCGCGAGAGCAGTCGTTCTGGAGGGCCATTACATGACGTTCACCCAGAATGAGAACCGCGCCGCCCAGCCGTCATTTGACGGTGGGTGGCAAGAGTTTAAAACGCTGACTGGCAGGGTTTTATGACTATGTGGGGTTGATTTACTAAAACTGGAGTGTGAGAAATCTGGTGCAGCTCTTCATAGAATCAGCTTCCATTTATTTGTTGTCAAAGCTTTAGGCTGGGTTCACACTGGTGCGATGCCAAACGACGCATGTGATTCGCTTCGCATTGCTGTGCACATCACATACAGTTTGTATGGCTGAAATCGCATGAGGCCACCTGAAACCCAGACACAATATTCAGAACGGACTGTGGCTCACCAAGTACCACAACTGCCGAGTACATAGGTCTGCACACGGGCCCCGCCCCCATACACGGACAGGAGGGGAGAGAGGTCTTGGTTTGCTGCTCCTCCTCAAGCTGTTTCCCCTTTGTCTGCCCACCCACACTCCAATCTCTGGCGTTTTGTGCCTCAGGAAAGGGATATGCGGGCTGGAAGTTTGAAGTTCTGCAATCAGCCGATGCATTGTGGATGAAAGGTGTTGACGCCTGAGCCTCCATCCTTGGGTGAATGAGCTCACCATCCAATGTCTGTAACTGAAGTCTCCCCCCTCCCACCCTTCTCTCTCCTGCCTCCAAATGAGTGAGTACATTAAGGAAAGGGGGACTCTGATGTAAGGGGTGTCCTGTGGACTCTGATGTAAGACTTTGGGAATCCTAATTTAAAGGGGAATGCTGGGAACCAAGTGGGAGGTTTGGTAAGCAGAAACCCCCTTACATCAGAGTTCCCCTTTACACCACAGTGTAAGTCGTCGTCCCCCCCCCCCCCAACCCCCGTGATCCGCTAAAATTTTCAGGTTTGGCTTAAAAAAAGGTGGCAACCCTAGTTCAGACCCATGCGTTCCGATTCAACAGTTCATTCTGCGTTCTACGAACCGATCTGGGGGCGCCATTAACTTTACATTGACACCCCGCAGCGGTTCACAGACAGCAGTGTGAACTGCCTGCGAGTCAGATGCGATGCGGGAACCTGCACAGGAATCACTGTGGTTCCCGCATCGCACCAATGTGAACCCAGCCTCCGGCCCCTTTTACACTGGCATAGTAGTCTGCCAGTAGATCTGCTCGCTGATCCCCACAGAGCAGGTGGATAACAGGTCAGTGTCCGCTCTGCTGATGCACAGCCCGCGCTCTTCTATGGCCTGTCGGATGGAAACACACTGCCTGTCGTTCATCCGATCCGATACACCCTTTCCCCCGTCTATCTGTAGCGAACAGATCGGATCAGATGGTGGTGAACATACGTCCGCCGACATCCGCCGCTCCATGGAGAACAATGGATGGTCCGATCGGGGCTCGCCTAAAAAACTGACAGGCGGACCCGATCGGTCCATCCGCGTGAAAAAGGGACCCAACTGAACAAGCTGAAGTTAGAGGTTGATTGGCTATCATGCACAGCTGCACCAGATTTTGCACTCTCCAGTTTTACAAACCCCTGGTCACACCAGTGCAACTTGTCATGCGATTCGACAGTTTCAAATAACATGGCAAGTCGCACCCTATTTTCTGCATTGGAAGTGATCAAATCAGTGCGAGCCAATTTTGAAAAGTAGTTCCTGCACTACTTTTTGCAAGTTCAGGTGTGACTTGCATAGACATTTGTGCATGAAGTCGCACCGATGTCTTCCAAGTGGCCCCTGAAGTAGCACTGAAATGCTACTTTGAAATCGCGGTACTTCAAGTGACTGTCGTGATCGGTGTAACCGGGCTCTAAATCACCCCCTGTATGTCTCGTGTCATAATAGCCTTTCCTTGCCTGTCAGCGCTTGTGCATATGCAGCTCAGCATACAGTTCCGTGCCAGGACAAAGTAGCTCCTGCTGAGTTATGTCATTCTGACCAATCATGAGGCTGAAGATTCGGAAACCGGAGAAAGACTGGGAGTTGAGGGAAGCACTGGCAACGGACAGGAGCAGTGCTGGAAGCAGGGGCGGACTGACAAGTCGGTGACTCGGGCGCCGCCCGAGGGCCCGGGGCCATTAGGGGCCCGGACTCGGCCACATGAGGGGCCACTTGAAACGGCTGTATTACATGCCGCGATGCCGCTAACAATACTGCTAGCGGCCCGCGGCTCCCCGCCGGCCCCTCCTTCCCTCCCGTCTGTCCCAGGTGCTTCTACTGTATGCGTTGTGACGTCACCTGGGACGGACGGGAGGGAAGGAGGGGCCGGCGGGGAGCCGCGCGCCGCTAGCGGTATTCGCGGCATGTAATACAGCCGCTTCACTCGGCCGAGTCCGGGCCCCTAATGGAAGAGAAGAGTGGAGGGGCCGGCGGGGAGCATCAGCATCAGTGAGTAAATTACCAGGACAGGACCGCCACAAGTGTCCCCCCAGCGTCACCCCAGCCCACAGCGTCACCCCAGCCCACAGCGTCACCCCAGCCCACAGTGTCCCCCCAGCTCACAGTGTCCCCCCAGCGTCACCCCAGCCCACAGTGTCACCCAGCCCACAGTGTCACCCCAGCCCACAGTGTCTCCCCAGCGTCACCCCAGCCCACAGTGTCCCCCCAGCGTCACCCCAGCCCACAGTGTCCCCCCAGCGTCACCCCAGCCCACAGTGTCTCCCCAGCGTCACCCCAGCCCACAGTGTCCCCCCAGCCCACAGTGTCCCCCCAGCGTCACCCCAGCCCACAGTGTCACCCCAGCGTCACCCCAGCACACAGTGTCACCCCAGCCCACAGTGTCCCCCCCAGCGTCACCCCAGCCCACAGTGTCACCCCAGCCAACAGTGTCCCCCCAGCGTCACCCCAGCCCACAGTGTCCCCCCAGCGTCACCCCAGCCCACAGTGTCCCCCCAGCGTCACCCCAGCCCACAGTGCCCCGGGTCCCCCCAGCCCACAGTGTCCCACCAGCGTCACCCCAGCCCACAGTGTCCCCCAGCCCACAGTGTCCCCCCAGCGTCACCCCAGCCCACAGTGTCCCCCCAGCGTCACCCCAGCCCACAGTGTCCCCCCAGCCCACAGTGTCCCCCCAGCGTCACCCCAGCCCACAGTGCCCCGGGTCCCCCCAGCCCACAGTGTCCCACCAGCGTCACCCCAGCCCACAGTGTCCCCCCAGCGTCACCCCAGCCCACAATGTCCCCCCAGCGTCACCCCAGCCCACAGTGTCACCCCAGCCCACAGTGTCCCCTGTGTGCGTGTCCCCCCCCCCTGTGCTTGTCCCCCCCTGTGTGTGCGCTCTCCCTCCAGTGTCCCCCTGTGTGTGCGTGTCCCTCCCTGTGTGTGCGCTTTCTCTCCAGTTTCCCCCTGTGTGTGTGCCCCCCCCCTGTGTGTGCGCTCTCCCTCCAGTGTCCCCCTATGTGTGCGTGTCCCTCCCTGTGTGTGCGCTTTCTCTCCAGTGTCCCCCTGTGTGTGCGTGTCCCCCCCTGTGTGTGCGCTCTCCCTCCAGTGTCCCCTGTGTGTGCGTGTCCCCCCCCCCCCTGTGTGTGCGCTCTCCCTCCAGTGTCCCCCTGTGTGTGCGTGTCCCCCCCCCTGTGTGTGCGCTCTCCCTCCAGTGTCCTCCTGTGTGTGTGTGTGTCCCCCCCCTGTGTGTGCGCTCTCCCTCCAGTGTCCCCCTGTGTGTGCGTGCCCCCCCCCTTTGTGTGCGCTCTCCCTCCAGTGGCCCCCTGTGTGTGCGTGTCCCCCCCCGTGTGTGCGCTCTCCCTCCAGTGTCCCCCTGTGTGTGCGCTCTCCCTCCAGTGTCCCCCTGTGTGTGCCTGTCCCCCCTGTGTGTGCGCTCTCCCTCCAGTGTCCCCCTGTGTGTGCGCTCTCCCTCCAGTGTCCCCTGTGTGTGCGCTGTCCCCCCTGTGTGTGCACTCTCCCTCCAGTGTCCCCCTGTGTGTGCGCTCTCCCTCCAGTGTCCCCCTGTGTGTGCTTGTCCCCCCCCCCCCCCTGTGTGTGCGCTCTCCCTCCAGTGTCCCCTGTGTGTGCGTGTGCCCCCTGTGTGTGCTTTCTCCCTCCAGTGCCCCCCTGTGTGTGCCTGTCCCCCCCCCTGTGTGTGCGCTCTCCCTCCAGTGTCCCCCTGTGTGTGCCTGTCCCCCCCCCTGTGTGTGCGCTCTCCCTCCAGTGTCCCCCCTGTGTGTGCCTGTCCCCCCCCCTGTGTGTGCGCTCTCCCTCCAGTGTCCCCCTGTGTGTGCCTGTCCCCCCCTGTGTGTGCGCTCTCCCTCCAGTGTCCCCTGTGTGTGCGCTCTCCCTCCTGTGTGTGCGCTCTCCCTCCAGTGTCCCCCTGTGTGTGCGTGTCCCCCCCTGTGTGTGCACTCTCCCTCCAGTGTCCCCTGTGTGCGCGCTCTCCCTCCAGTGTCCCCCTGTGTGTGCGTGTCCCCCCCCCTGTGTGTGCACTCTCCCTCCAGTGTCCCCCTGTGTGTGCGCTCTCCCTCCAGTGTCCCCTGTGTGTGCGTGTCCCCCCCCCCTGTGTGTGCGCTCTCCCTCCAGTGTCCCCCTGTGTGTGCGTGTGCCCCCTGTGTGTGCTCTCTCCCTCCAGTGTCCCCCTGTGTGTGCCTGTCCCCCCCTGTGTGTGCGCTCTCCCTCCAGTGTCCCCCTGTGTGTGCCTGTCCCCCCCTGTGTGTGCGCTCTCCCTCCAGTGTCCCCCTGTGTGTGCCTGTCCCCCCCTGTGTGTGCGCTCTCCCTCCAGTGTCCCCCTGTGTGTGTGTGTGTGTGTGTGTGTCCCCCCCCTGTGTGTGCGCTCTCCCTCCAGTGTCCCCCTGTGTGTGTGTGTGTGTGTGTGCCCCCCCCTGTGTGTGCTCTCTCCCTCCAGTGTCCCCCTGTGTGCCCCCCTGTGTGTGCGCTCTCCCTCCAGTGTCCCCCTGTGTGTGTGTGTCCCCCTGTGTGTGCGCTCTCCCTCCAGTGTCCCCCTGTGTGTGTGTGCCCCCGTGTGTGCTCTCTCCCTCCAGTGTCCCCCTGTGTGCCCCCTGTGTGTGCTCTCTCCCTCCAGTGTTCCCCTGTGTGCGTGTCCCCCCCCTGTGTGTGCGCTCTCCCTCCAGTGTCCCCCCCCCGTGTGTGTGCTCTCCCTCCAGTGTCCCCCTGTGTGTGCGTGTCCCCCCCTGCGTGTGCGCTCTCCCTCCAGTGTCCCCCTGTGTGTGTGTGTGTGTGTGTGTGTGTGTGTGTGCGTGCGCATTCTCCCTCCAGTGTCCCCCTGTTTGTGTGTTCCCCCCTACAGTGTCCACCATTGTAATCTCCCTCCCCAGTGTGCCCCCCCCCCCCCAGTGTCCACCAGTGTGCTTTTCCCCCCCCCCCCCCCCCACAGACAGACAGACAGACAGACAGACAGACACAGACAGACACAATCCCCCTGTTTGCTCTCCCTCCCCCCGTGTCTCCCTGTACAGGTGTGGCTTGAGTGTGTGGACCAAGGGGGCCCCATGATCTTCTATTGCCCGGGGGCCCCATGAGTTGTCAGTCCGCCCCTGGCTGGAAGCGATCGCTTGCAAGGCAAGTCTGCCATAATTAGAAAATATGCTGTGCATACTAGCACATTACGGCAAACAGCTCCTGGGGAGCCAACATTTTTCTGTTGTGGTACGGGGCAGGAGTGGGTGCAAAGTTCTGAACACACAGTGGCTGCATTCGGTTCTGTGCACCTGTTCCTGCCCGCATGTCAGAATTTGACATGCAACTGTGCCCACGCAGCCACTCCATCTGCCATCTGTGCGTATTTCCGAGGTGGATGCAGACGCAGCAAAAAGCCGAGGACGAGTTTCAGCACCCATCTGAATGAGCCTTAAGGCTGCTTTCACACTGGGGCGGTTTTCAGGCGGTACAGCGCTAAAAATAGCGCCTGTACACCGCCTGAAAAAACCGACCCCATTCACTCCAGTGTGAAAGCCGGCGGGCTTTCACACTGGAGCGGTGCGCTAGCAGGACGGTAAAAAAAGTCCTGCTAGCAGCATCTTTGGAGCGGTGAAGGAGCGGTGTGTTCACCACTCCTATACCGCTCCTTCCCATTGAAATCAATGGGACACCGCGGGGATACCGCCGGCAAACCGCCGCTGCAGCGGCGCTTTGTGGAGGTTTTTAACCCTTTTGCGGCCGCTAGCGGGGGTTAAAACCACCCCGCTAGCGGTCGCATACCGCGGCTAAAACGATGGTAAAGCAGTGCTAAATATAGCGCTGCTGTACCGTCGCCGCCCCGCACCGCCCCAGTGTGAAAGCAGCCTTAGACAAGCTGTTTTAGAGTGCTACACTTTATATACTCACTTTACGTTTGAAACAAATTTATCCAGTTGTGTTAGCTGCTGTCTTTCCATTTCGTTTTGGGCAGCGCAGTAGTCCCTTGAATTTACAATTTTAGACAAGCTGTTTTAGCCTGGGTTCACACTTGTGCGATACAGACACCGCATGTGATTCGCACAGGAATCGCACTGCATTCCCATGCGATGTCTGTATGGCTGAAATCGCATCCGCACCAAAATGGTGCAGGACCCTTTTTTTCCCCTGCCCCCGATTGGAGGAGAGAAAGGGTAAAGGGTCACAGGGCCCTAATTCGGACTTTACAGGCCAGATGGACAATGATGTAGTAAAAAAATATATTTTATTAACAATAAGTCATATCAAACAGGTCAAGTAAAAAAAGAATTAAAAACATGCGATAGGCATAGGATAGTAATGAGTATCTAGTGTAAACAAGAGAGTTGACACCAAATAAACGTCAGTAAGCCCCTGTGCGTCAACGCGTTTCGCCGTTTTGCTTCGTCAGGACACACTTGGGGGTAGTTGGAAGGAACAGGTCTCGCTTGTCAGCATAGAAATATCTCCACATGGAGAGCTCCCAGATGATCACCCAGGAATCACTGTGTAAAGCAGGAGGCAGTTTCTTACTAATACCGGCGACTGTGTATAAGGCTGATGGCGTAAAGGTACATAGATATGAATATAAACTCATATGGTTTTCCGGGGGAGGAAGGAGATACACCGTAAGTATCCAGATAATTAAAGGGGGAGAGTAATAGAGAGGAGAAGAAGAGTAGAACAAACACCCTTTCACCTGTTTTCAGTCCATAGAAACAGGAACTTCAACAATAATCCATATGGACTGATATACATTTCTTCCAAACTGGATATATGGAACTCTCCTATACCTGCCCACAGTCAGTATAACTATATAGGCTCCATAGGTATATTTAAACAGGCCATAGTAGCATTAGGTTCAGTGTTTCCCCCAGGAACAAACAAGGTGGTTTGTTTGTTCCTGTGGGAGACACTGAACCTCATGTATTTCAAAAGTTGGGAGGTACAGTATCTCACAAAAGTGAGTACACCCCTCACATTTGTGTAAATATTTTATGCTATCTTTTCATGTGACAACACTGAAGAAATGACACTTTGCTACAATGTAAAGTAGTGAGTGTACAGCTTGAATAACAGTGTAAATTTGCTGTCCCCTCAAAATAACAAAAACACAGCCATTAATGTCTAAACCGCTGCCAACAAAAGAAAGTACACCCCTAAGTGAAAATGTCCAAATTGGGCCCAAAGTGTTTGTATATTTTGTGTGGCCACCATTATTTTCCAGCACTGCCCTCTTAGGCATGGAGTTCACCAGAGCTTCACAGGTTGCCACTGGAGTCCTCTTCCACTCCTCCATGACGACATCACAGAGCTGGTGGATGTTAGAGACCTTGCGCTCCTCCACTTTCCATTTGAGGATGCCCCACAGATGCTCAATAGGGTTTAGGTCTGGAGACATGCTTGGCCAGTCCATCACCTTTACCCTCAGCTTCATTAGCAAGGCAGTGGTCATCTTGGAGGTGTGTTTGGGGTCGTTATGTTGGAATACTGCCCTGCGGCCCAGTCTCTGAAGGGAGGGGATCATGCTCTGCTTCAGTATGTCACGGTACATGTTGTCATTCATGGTTCCTTCAATGAACTGTAGCTCCCCAGTGATGGCAGAACTCATGCAACCCCAGACCATGACACTCCCACCACCATGCTTGACTGTAGGCAAGACACAGTTGTCTTTGTACTCCTCACCTGGTTGCCGCCACACACGCTTGACACCATCTGAACGTAGTAAGTTTATCTTGGTCTCATCAGACAACAGGACGTGGTTCCAGTAATCCATGTCCTTAGTCTGCTCGTCTTCAGCAAACTGTTTGTGGGCTTTCTTGTGCATCATCTTTAGAAGAGGCTTCCTTCTGGGACGACGGCCATGCAGACCAATTTGATGCAGTGTGCGGCGTATGGTGTGAGCACTGACAGGCTGACCCCCCTACTCCTTCAACCTCTGCAGCAATGCTGGCAGCACTCATACGTCTATTTCCCAAAGACAACCTCTGGATATGACGCTGAGCACGTAAACTTAACTACTTTAGTCAAACATGGCGAGGCATATTCTGAGTGGAACCTGTCCTGTTAAACCGCTGTATGGTCTTGACCACCGTGCTGAAGCTCAGTTTCAGGGTCTTGGCAATCTTCTTATAGCCTAGGCCATCTTTATGTAGAGCAACAATTATTATTTTTTTATATCCTCAGAGAGTTCTTTGCCATGAGGTGCCATGTTGAACTTCCAGTGACCAGTATGAGAGAGAGAGAGTGATAACAACGAATTTAACACACCTGCTCCCCATTCATACCTGAGACCTTGGAACACTAACAAGTCACATGACAGCGGGGAGGGAAATGGCTAATTGGGTCCAATTTGGACATTTTCACTTAGGGGTGTACTCACTTTTGTTGCCAGCGGTTTAGACATTAATGGCTGTGTGTTGAGTTATTTTGAAGGGACAGCAAATGTACACTGTTATACAAGCTGTACACTCACTACTTTACATTGTAGCAAAGTGTAATTTCTTCAGTGTTGTCACATGAAAAGATAGAATAAAATAATTACAAAAATGTGAGGGGTGTACTCACTTTTGTGAGACACTGTATGCACTAGGATGCCTATTAGGTCTTATCATTTTCACGAAATGCCCCCGTGGGGACGCTGCGTGTTTCAGCTCCCCACATTACTTTGCTTGGCCAGACATTCATCTAAGACACAGTTTGTCAGCCAATGATCAATCTTTAGCTTGTTTTTTGTTGTTTTATTTACTGGATTAAACTTGGATGGGGGGAAGGGACGTGGGATTCCCAGATGATGAATTTCACTTGATTGAATAAAGATAGTTAAATCTAAATTTACAGTCTCCCAAACGTCTCACTCCTCCAGCACACTGCTTAAAGCAGAGTTCCAGGCTTTTTAGGTTTATTAAAAGTCAGCAGCTACAAAAAGTGTAGTTGCTGACTTTTAATAAACAGACACCTGTTCCACGGTCCAGCGATGCGGCTGAACGGAGTGTCGCTCCTCTCCGCCGGCGCCTCCATTGCCACTCCGGACACCCGGCTGTGACAGCTTTCAGCTTCACGGCCGGGCACGCATGGTGCATGCGCGAGTTGCGCTGCGCTCCCGCAGTGGAGAGGCGATCTCCTGGGACCGGTCATGTGTCCCAGGAGATCGTCTAGAGGGAGGGGCCACCTAAGGCGAAAGGAGGAGTCGCCTAGGCGGAAGGAGGAAGTGGGACAGGAAGTCCCCCTCCTAACGAAGCCCCCACTCCCCCCGCAAAAAAATGACATGCCAAATGTGGCATGTAAGGGGGCGAGGAGTGCGTAAAGCGGAAGTTCCATTTTTTGGGTTGAACTCCGCTTTAAGATAACTTTGCTTTTCCACTGTACAATCTTAGATTCTGTCACCATTAGCACATGGTTAGGCCTCGCTCTAAATAGGTCCCAACATCTTACTGAAAGCCATTTGATGGCAGGGGTCTGCAGTCCCCTCTATCATAGCAACCATTATTGAAGAGAAAAAAAGGAGAATGTGCCAACTGAAACTTGATGGACTACTGATCCCAGAAAGTCCATTCCAAATCCTGCCAACCCTCCTGGCTGCAGCGACTTAACTCCAACACCACCACAGTCTCTCCCCACTGGCTCCACATCCAATCCTGGCAGCTCTCCCAGAGCTTCTCACTCACGACCCCGGCATGGATCCCTCCTGAATGACTTGCCCGGCAGTGCTCCCAACTGTCCTCCTCCTGCTCCAGGACACCTCTCAATGACTGTGTAGAGAGGCTCTCTCCCAGCTCCCGAGCTCCAGACCAAAGTTCACCCCCCCCCCAGAAAGGGGGTTCCCTCAAGGGCCATGACAGTCTAACATTCCATCATTCCGTTCTTCTACCCAACAACTCCTCCCCCAGCAGGCTGACCATGAGTATATATATATATATATATATATATATATATATATATATATATTATATATATATATATATATATATATATATATATATATATATATATATATATGAGGCCTGCCACCTGCCAATCCTAGTTGGGGATTGCTCAGGGCTCCCAGATACATTTAGCGACGCTTTACCGTCGTTTTAGCAGCGCATTTCGGCCGCTAGCGGGGCGGCTTTACCCCCCGCAAGCGGCCGAAAAAGGGTTAATACCGCCCGCAAACCGCCGCTGCAGCGGCGTTTTGCGGGCGGGTTCGGAGCGCTTTCAATGGGAAGGGGCGCTATAGGAGTGTTAAATATACCGCTCCTACAGCGCACCAAAGATGTGGCTTGCAGGACATTTTTAGCGTCCTGCAAGTGCACCACTTCAGTGTAAAAGCCCTCGGGCTTTCACACTGAAGACACAGCAACAGCTGTTTCGGGTTGGTTTGCAGGCGCTATTTTTAGCGCAATATCGCCTGCAAACCGCCCCAGTGTGAAAGGGGCCTAAATGTACCTGCACTGGCTGTACTAACAAAAACACTACTCTAGCACCTACCTACCTAAGGTAGAGGGTTCTACACTTTATCACCTGTATTATCAGAGTCTTAATGTTATTTTTATTTATTTTTTTAAATTAAAAGTTCCGTCTGCTAAAAAATAAAAAAAATTAAAATGTAAAAGTAAATGCAAAATTGTTACCAGAACAACCCTTCCAAAATCACTTTCTTTTCTACCCAACAACCAAATCTATACTTTAGAGCAGGGGTGCCCAATCTTTTTAAGAGCGAGGGCCACTTAAGCAACTTGGTAACCAGTCGCGGGCCACAATGAGCGGAGCGGGTGGATGACAAGTCACGGCTATTCTATAGGCCCTCCAATCCGATCCACCCAGATTAATTTTTTATTTTTTTTTAGAGGATCGGAGGCGGGCGGGAGTAAATGGACAATAGTCTGTTTACATCTGCCACTCTGTAGAAGTGGATTGAAGGTCCGTTTGGGTAGGGCCAATCATGTGAAAAGGGCCTAAGACTTTCATACTGATGTGCTGCGGTTTGCGGGTAAACTTGCCATAGACTCTGCCTGTGGCAAAAGCCGGCGCTGTACAGGAAGCATCAGCTTATGGGGCTCTGCTCTGCAGCCGCGTTCTTCCTCTACCACCAGCTTCATTCACAACACTGATGCTGTGGTATGACGGGTCGGCAACCTGCGATCTGGGCTTGCTAGTCCGCCATTCCAGAGCAGGAGGTCGTGGGCCACATCAGAGGGCTCCGTGGGCCACATCAGAGGGCCCCCGGGCCACTGGTTGGCCACCCCTGCTTTAGAGGTTGTAATGAAGGCCGATTTCCTCCACCTTCAGGGAGATGGTAAAAATAATTCAATTGAGGTGGCCGTGTATCCTTTTTTACATTTCTTTTTTAGGACAACCGGTGGTCAAGGTGAAAAAAAAAACAACAAAGTACTCTTCACTGTCGAACTGTCAGAACACTCAAATATCATTGCGATTATTCTATACCAGGTGCCGTGTCCCTGGGTGGGTAAAGCACAGGTTCACTTTATATTCGCACAGCTAATTCCCATCGTGTCACCTCATTATAATAAACAAGAGATCGTCCTCTTCAATAATAGGATGTTTACAAATGATCGAGCCACTTGTTGTTACACTCGCAGCTTCTCATATGACATCAACAAAATGACAAACATCAATGAGCAAAGATGAATCACAAGGTGAGGCGTGTGCACAAAGACAGCTATAAATACACCGGAGGAACGCATTCATTCAAAGCTACTAATTAAAGCGGAACCTTCAGTCATTTTTTCAACTTTTCAGCTATTAAACCTTCTGCCCTTGTTGTTGTTTCAACTTTGGACAGTAAAACATTTTTTTTTCTGCTAGTAAATAACTTATACAGCCCACTTCTTGTTTCCTCTCTGGTAAAAAGTCTAGGCTTATGACATCATGCACAGCTCTCTCTCTCTGAGCGTTTACCAGGAAGGGAGGGGGGATGAGTCATAAGAGGGCCAATGAAAGCTGCAGAGCTGGAGGTGTGCCTCTGTGCGTCTGTGTAAATCCAGGAAGTGAACAGACAGCAGCTTCAGCTGCCCACAGTTAAAATGGTTGCAGCCAGACTTAGTGGAGGGAGATTTCGCCAGCATATTTGGCAAGTACAGAATCACAGTATATGTAAAATAATATGTGGTTGGAGGGAAGCTTCAGAATGGCAAAGATGTTTTTATTACAAATTATGTGAGCAGACTGCAATTCCTCTTTAATATTCGGTGTCAGGATTTGGCAAGGAAAGGGATTTCTGCTTCGGGAAACAACGTGGGGAACTTTCTCCACTTAGTGCACCTTGGGGGCTGACCTGTAATTTGGATTTATGTAGCTGTAGAGCCACCTTTGAGGGAGCCGATTGGGTATATTTGGTTTGCTTCTGCCCCTGTGGCGCGCCTAAGGAAAAGCTTCCGCCCCTCTGGCACGCCTAGGGAACAGCTTCCGCCCCTCTGGCACGCCTAGGGAACAGCTTCCCGCCCCTCTGGCACGCCTAGGGAACAGCTTCCCGCCCCTCTGGCACGCCTAGGGAACAGCTTCCCGCCCCTCTGGCACGCCTAGGGAACAGCTTCCCGCCCCTCTGGCACGCCTAGGGAACAGCTTCCCGCCCCTCTGGCACGCCTAGGGAACAGCTTCCCGCCCCTCTGGCACGCCTAGGGAACAGCTTCCCGCCCCTCTGGCACGGCACGCCTAGGGAACAGCTTCCCGCCCCTCTGGCACGCCTAGGGAACAGCTTCCCGCCCCTCTGGCACTCCTAGGGAACAGCTTCCCGCCCCTCTGGCACTCCTAGGGAACAGCTTCCCGCCCCTCTGGCACGCCTAGGGAACAGCTTCCCACCCCTCTGGCACGCCTAGGGAACAGCTTCCCGCCCCTCTGGCACTCCTAGGGAACAGCTTCCCGCCCCTCTGGCACTCCTAGGGAACAGCTTCCCGCCCCTCTGGCACGCCTAGGGAACAGCTTCCCGCCCCTCTGACACGCCTAGGGAACAGGGTTACTGCAGACACAATTAACCACACAAGTGGGAAGTACTTTTTGTCTGACTAATAAGAGTATTGCCAATAAATATGCTCACGCCTGTTTAATGGTAAAGTTGCTTAATCTATTGATACGGATTGACAGATGTAACAGTTAAAGTGGAGTTCCAACCGTTTGTGTTTATTAAAAGTTGTCAGCTACAAAAAGTGTAGCTGCCGACTTAACACACTCACCTGTCCCACGATCCAGCGCCCGAAGCCTCTGATCTCTCCCCCGCCTCACTAGTGTGGGCACCCGGCTGTGACAGCTTGCAGCTTCACAGCCGGGTGCGCACTGTGCATGCGCAAGCCTTTCCTTTACACCCTGAATGGCCGGGAAATCTTCTGGGACCCGTGACGCAGAAAGTTGCAGGAAGGGAGGGGGAGAGGAGAACTTCCGCTCGAGTCCTCTAGACGGTGAAAGAGGAATTTGGAGCTGGGTACATGTCAAAAGTAGGTACCCCCCCCCCCCCTGCCAAAAAAAAATCCTACACCGAGTTTTGAGTGCACTCAAAAGGGACAGACAGGAGTAGGGCACCCCTTTAACTAGCAAACAGCCAAGGTTAGGGCAGTCTTTAGTCCCGAATCTTTACCAATGGGGCCGCTGGTTCTGTGGACTACATGCCCCATGGTCCTTTGCTGCTCCTGCTGGGATTTGTTCCCTCCCCTGCCAATGAGGGGGCAGGGAGCTGAGCGAGCAATGCTTGCATACTGCAGAGGAGAGGACGAAGTGTCCCTTATCAGCCTGCCTGTGTTCATATGTGCCTCAGGCGGCAGCGGGGGATGTGGGGCCGTGGGCGGGCTGAGCGGCACCCACTACATAGCATTTTTGTTCTACTAAAATAGTTTTAAAGTATATCTAAAGGCAAAACATTTTATTTTTTTAGTTTTGGGATAGAGGGGAGAGGGATTAAAGCCCCTGTCAGTTTTTATTGTTGTCTGTTCTCCCATTGAAAGTGAAAGCCTATACAGGCATTGTTCTACAGTCCTGTGGAGAATGCCCCGAGTCATACAAGCAGGTTGAGCTCTTATTTTTGTGGCGGCAAAGATAGTCAGGTCATGGAAGTCAGCAGTGATGCGTATAGATTTGGTACGTCTCTTCGCAATACTGAGCGACAAACTCAAGCCGTTTGAGAAACCCTAGAGCCCCTGGGTTCGATATCTATCGGGAGACACCCGGGCTTATAGGTTTAGATATCGACCTGGATTGGAGGAGTTGGCACATCCTTCCCTCTTTCTTTTCTATTCTTTCTCTAGTCCTTTTCTGTCTGTCCCCTTTCTTCTGGGAGACTAGGTCCCTTTACTGATTGTGTGGGATATCAACTATTTTTTCGGGTTGCGGAAGGTCGGGGGCAGTGTTGCCAACCGTCAGTATTTTTACTGGCAGCCAGTAAAAAACAGGCAATTTTCTCCTGCCAGTAAATGCCAGTAAATGTAAAAGGTTGCCAGTAAAAAATATGGCTGTGACGCTCGGCTTGGTCTGGAGCCGGCTGAGACCATCCGATTGCCTGCTACAGTGTGATCGGGCAGCTCTGGCGGAGGCAGTGTTACTATATTGAAAATAAAAGAAATATGTTGTTTGCCTTATTATCTACCTTAAATCATATTGCTAATTGCATATTGTATTTGTTTGTAGCCTAAATAATCACATTTGCACAAAACTGTAATCCTGGAACTTTTGGAAATGACAGGAAAAACTTGGCTGTGCCAGTAAATTTTGGGTGTTGTGTCAGTAAATTTCAATCTGGTAGGTTGGCAACACTGGTCGGGGGCCACATATTATGCCAGTGCACGAGACTGTGGAGTGTGTATTCCACTAATGGGGTAGATGTCTCCTGCTGAGACTTAGCTGTGAAGGACACATTGTACCTCTGCGCTTTACGGTCAAGATAATGTGGCTAACTTGACCTTAGACATGTTGAAGTTGCCAAGTACCATGGTAGTAAGATTTAGTTATCTTTGTGCATGAGGCTATGAGGCTAGGCCCACCGCAACCATGAACTTCAGTTGGTCCTGAATTCCTTACCATATGAGATGGTATTTATCTTCATTTATGCAAGTTTATGGAGATGTATGGCTTGGCATTACCCCAAGGTTATCCTAGAATGCGATTTACACCTCTCTTGTTCAAAACCTTTCAATAAAAATACTGGAAACAAAAGTTAAAGTAAAAAAATTAAAATAAAAAAAATAAAACAAACACAAATTTTGGGTTGTCCCTGGAAATGTATTAAAGAGGAAATCTTCCAATGGGGATACTAGTTTTGGTGGGCTGGGGGTCCCCAAGGCATTCCATGAATTTGCACAGACAAATACCGTACTGGTGACCCCACAATAGGGATAAAACTTTTTTGCAGAAGGGAGTTTAATTAGACTCGTGGCCACTCATTAAAATTAGAGAAGAGGTTTAAACCTTAAACTACGTAGAGGGTTCTTTACTGTAAGAGCGGCAAGGATGTGGACTTCCCTTCCACAGGCGGTGGTCTCATCGGGGGGCATCGATGGTTTCAAAAAACTATTAGATAAGCACCTGAATGACTGCAACATACAGGGATATACAATGTAATACTAACATATAATCACACACATAGGTTGGACTTGATGGACTTGTGTCTTTTTTTCAACCTCACCTACTATGTAACTATGTAAATACCCCCATCAAATCATTCTCTGCAGCCATTACCACCACCCCGTCCCTTTAGAATGTAAGCTCTACGAGCCGGGCCCTCCTGGACCCTTTGTATTGTACTGCAATTGTGTTGTCCCCCCTATACATTGTAAAGCGCTGCGTAAACTGTTGCACTATATAAATCGTATAATAATAATAATAATAATAATAATAATAATAATAATAATGTAAATCGTGATTTAAATAAAAGCCACCCTGACAGGAAGTGAAGGAAAATCTCCCCAATGGGGCACAGATGGCAAAAATAAACCAACAGGGGTTATAACCCTCCTTTACTTCTAAATTGTAAAAAAATAAAATAAAAAAAAAAAATAATGCTGTCTATAGTTCTACTTTAGGTCCGCCATCAAAGTCAGTGGGGTAATTCAAGAGACCAATATAAACATTCTGCTTGGTCATCGATTCCACAGGGCCATGGATTTTTCAATGGTGACTCACTGTTACTTAAAGATGAACTTCACCAAAAAAAGGGGAAGTTCCACTTAACGTCCCCCCTCTCTCCTCTGCCTTTTTTATTTATTTTTTTTGGAGGGGGGGGGCAGGTAGTAGTTTTGACAGGTACCCACTACTACTTTAGCTAGGATATTGCCTAGGTGATCCCAGTAGAAGTCACCCCCCCCCCCCCCCTTCACCTGCAGCTTTCCGATCAGGTCCGCCTGTCAGTTTTTCAGGTGGACCTGATCGGATGCTTCATTCACTCCTATAGAGCGGCGGATGTCAGACTGACACCCGCTGCTATCCAATCCTGTCCATGAAATCCAGGTGGATGGAGACCCTATTTTTCATCCGTCTGATGGATCAGATCGGATCGGATGAAAATAGACACAGGAGACACAGGAGTGTGCAATGGCGGTCCGTTTTCATCGGATCTCCCCATAGAGGAGAGCGGGACTCGGACAGGTCCATCTCAGCACAAGGAGGTCCTTATAATAAAAGTCAGCAGCTACAAATACCATTTTTTTCCCCAGAGTGAAGAACCTCTTTAAGCCGGCCATAGATGACTAATTTCGGTGGATTCCTGCAAAACCAGCCAAAATTGTAGCCATGGATGGCCTTACAAGCATAGTTGATTTAAAAACGGAGTACACATATACAAATGATTGCGTATAGGGGAACTTCATATTAATCGCTCTCCCGTGCACCATCATCCAAATTTAGAAAACAGAACAGATTTTTACAACACTTGGGGACTTTCAAGGGTGCAAATAATAGTAGAATTTTTAACAGCAATCTCAAACAAAAATTTGTTTGCGCTAAAAAACAAAAAAAGCAAAAATTTTGAAAAATGAAATAATATTTGTTACTTTTTGCTAGAATAAATATCCCCAAATTAAAAAAATAAAAAAATAATCAAAATAGCATCTACAAACTATAGGAAAGATTTATGGCATTTTTATTTTTTTTGCTAGTAATGGCAGTGATCTGCAATTTTTTAGTGGTACTGTGACATTGCGGCAGACAGATCGGACACTTTTGACACTTTTTTGGGACCATTGACAATTATACAGCGACCAGTGCTATAAAAATGCACTGGATTACTGTGTAAATGTCACTGGCAGGGAAGGGGTTAACACTGGGAGGCAATCAAGGGGTTAAATGTGTGTTCCCTGGGTGTGTTCTAACTGTGTGGGAATGGGAGTGACTAGGAGAGGAGACATATCGTTTTTCCTACTTAGTAGGAACAAATGATGTGTTTCCTCTTCCCTGACAGAACAGGGATTTGTGCATTTACACGCACAAATCCCCGTGCTGGCGCTCGTGCACACGATCGCACGTGGCCGGCGGCGATCGTGCCCGCAGGCCATGCGCATTGGGTTCCCCGCCGCGCAGCGGGCGTGCCCTCTGGTGGCCGAAAAAGAAGGACGTATACGTATGGGGTATCGCCCAGGAGAGCCATTCTGCCACAGTATATCTGCGTGAGCTGGTCAGGAACCAGTTAAAAGACCTATAACTTTCTTTACCAGTCATATGATTCCAGACAGCAAAACCAGGTCCTGCTCTGTCTAAAACTTCACTACAGACCAAACAGTAACAAAATCTGGTCCCCAGCCCATGATTGGATAACAAAAGGTGCAGCAGCAGTGCACAGTAATAAGATCATCCCTCTACTCTCTCCTCCCATCAGAAAGCCTCCAGTGTAAGGTAGAGCTCATTGTACAATATATTAAAAGGGGTTTTAAAGGTTTGTTGGTTTAAAAAAAAAACAAAAAAAAAAAAACATACTTACCTCTTCTATGCAGTTGGTTTTGAACAGAGTGGCCCCGATCCTCCTCTTCTGGGGTCCCTCAGCAGCACTCCTGGCTCCTCCTCTTCTCGAGTGCCCCATCAGAGAAGCGCTCTCCCTCGGGACACCCGTGCGGGCACACTCCCGTGTCCTGCTGCTGCGTCTATTAACACAGACAGCAGGACTTGGCCCCGCCTTCAGCGCCAACGTCAGTGGATTTGATTGACAGCAAAGGGAGCCAATGGCTGTGCTGCTATAAATCTAGCCAATCAGGACAAGTCACACCGGCTAGAGCTGGTGTGCTCGTCACCGCAGCGAGAAAGAGGGTTCAGGTAAGTAAAAACGGGGCACTGGGGGGCTGCATTGAGGTGAAAAACCATGAGGGTTTACAACCCCTTTAAAGCCTGATTGGCTCGCAGCATTGTCCCTCCCTCACCACGCTTGTGTATTGCTGTGCTGAGAACCCACGGCTGTCAGAATGCCCAAACAGCATCAGTATCTGATTGGATGTGGTCACTGTTCAACCGTCAATTCTCCACTAGGCTTTTTCGACAAAAGCCAATTGACAGATTGACTTTTGCCGAGCCGGGCGGTACCGACAGCCCTACATATCAAGTTTTGGCAACTTTAGAAGGCAGCTGCCAAAATTTGAGCCATGTATGGCAGGCTTAAAGCGGAGTTCCACCCAAAAATGGAACTTGCGCTTTAAGGGAGGGTGACCCCCTGACATGCCACATTTGGCATGTAATGTTTTTTGGGGGGGGGGGGGGGGGGCCCCTCTTTTTAGAGGGTTCCAGCTCCCACTTCCTCCCGTGGTACCGCAAGAAAGTTCCTCTCCCCCTCCCTCTCGGCAATCATCTGGGACACGTCACAGGTCCCAGATTATTGCCTGGCCAGTCACAGCATGCGCAGTGCATGCCCGGATGTGAAGCCACAGCCAAACACCCATAGTGACAATGCCAGCGCCACAGAGAGGAGGGGGGAAAACAAGCGTGGCTTCGTTCTTGCGCATCGCTGGACCCTGGGACAGGTAAGTGTCCGATTATTAAAAGTCAGCAGCTGTAGCATTTGTAGCTGCCGACTTAATTTTTTATTCATTTTTTAAGCAGAACGCTGCTTTAAGAGAATGTAAACAGAGTATTTATTGTATAAATCATCAAGGAACACAAGCTCAGTGTGTACGAAAAGTTTAGTAGTACATGCGGCAACACCACCACCACGCCAAATTGCTTAAACAGGCCACGAGTTCAGCAAAGAAAGGGGCTTTGACGGACGGGATTTATTGACAACAAATAAAAAGCACTGACTAAAAGAAAACCCCCACACACAACTCAAATGCTTAAACTAGCATGTCAAAAAGTTCTTTGTCAGCACAGTGCACCCTGGGCGAAATGTTTTTTCCATTCAGCGTGCAGAATACATCATCTTAACCAGACAATTCTGCTGAAAGCCGGAGCAGGGACCTAAAAATAAAATAGCGCGGCCCGTTGTGTGAGACACTAATCTCCTCTGGAAGAGATAAAGAGGGCACACAATGAGATTTAACACTCGTGTTATGGCTGGGTTGTTGTGTTCGTGTCACAAGTACAGAAATGGGCATTCCTACCTCCCACCAGTAGCAGCAAAAGTTCATCGACCTTCCTCGCTGCGCCATTATTTACAGAGGATGGACAGACCTGTCTGTATTACCAACATGGGCTTAAGAGAACAGAAGCTTTAGGAGCTCGGGCACACGGGCTGGCAACACCATCCTGCGTAAAAATATTGTCGGTACATTGTATGCATGTAATGTTTAGGCCTCGTGCACCATGGCGGTGTTCTAAAAACACCAGTAGCGTTCGCTGTAGAAAGCTAGATGGACCCGCTGCTAGTCCCCGGAGCCGTTGAGAGTGCCCGGCGGTCTCGATGACCGACAGGCTACCACGATCGATTGTGACACGGCGAGAACCGGGATCTCTGTGTGTAAACACAGAGATGCCGGTTCTCTGAGGGGAGAAGTGACAGATCGTCTGTTCTTGCAAAGTATGAACAGAGATCTGTCATCTCCCCTAGAAAGTCCCCTCCCCCCTTCAGTTAGAACACACACGAGGGAACACAGTTAACCCCTTGATCGCACCCTAGTGCTAACCCCTTCACTGCCAACTACATTTTTACAGTAATCAGTGCCTTTTTATAGCACTGATCGCTCTATTAATATGCCAATGGTCCCAAAAATGTGTCAAAATTGTCCGATGTGTCCGCCATAATGTGTCAGTCACGATAAAAAAAAAAAAAAAAAAAAAAGAAAAATTGCAGATCGCCACCATTACGAGTGAAAGAAAAATAGGAATAAAAAAATGCTATAACTTTTGCGCAAATCAATCAATAAATCGCTTATTACGATTTTTATTACCAAAAATATGTAGAACAATACATATAAGCCTAAACTGAGGAAAACAGTGGCTCAGCAGTTGGAGAGGAAGTCAGTAGGAACCTGGTTCCTCGATGGCTTCCTGGATCACTGGGAAGCAATCCATTTTAGATGTGACTCTGGCAGCCATCTTGGGTCAGAAAGAGCTTATTTAAGACCCTAGATCCCAGCCTTGGCACGCTTTATGCGGGTGGGCAGTACAGGGAAAAAGATACCCCGTCTGTTAGGGACAGTATTAGCGGTAGGGAAAGGTTCCAGACGGGGAGGGAAAGGGTAGGATCACACCCCATTTGGACATCTTCCAGACTGGGCATGAATTGGTCAAGCCACATTCTGCCCCTCTCTACAGATGCTGCCCTTCTGGCTGGAGTGCACCCGGTTGGGCAGTCTTCCCCTCAAAATGGTTGTGAACTGTTGCTGCGTTGCTTTAATAGAAATGATTATTGCACCTGACTGTGTGAATTATTGCCGCCGCACTAAGCTGCACCCCACCTACAAGTATGTTCACCACTCAGCCTGGCCTTAATTTGCCTGCTTCAACAGTGGCCTGTTCCCTTCTCACCCATGCATTTTTAGCACTGTTGGGGAATTTTAAACAAAGCTTCAGTCAGACTACAGGCCTGTTAGTTATGTCTTTGTTCCCCTCAGCTTTAAGCTTGCAGAAAGGTAATAAACTAGATGTGCGGCTGTGTGAAAGGTATAGTTTGTTATTTGTGAACAAGCAAGAGACTCGGAGTTATCTTGCTCCAAGTGAGTTTGTTATGACCAAGTAATGAGATTGTATTCTGGAAATTCACATAGGTGTGCATGTCTAGAACAGCCATTCTCAGTGGGGTTCCTCCTCCAGAGACTAGATAGGGTTATCTAGAGCTGTGGTTGATTGAGCTCCCATCTGATGATGCCTGCATCGTTTCATGGCCAATGATCTTTTTAGCTGTCTACAAGAGACTCTGGTTTATCTTGCTTGTTATGGCTAAGTAATGAGATTGTATTTGTATTCTGGAAATGCATAGGAGTTTAAATATCTAGAGATGGGGTAGGCAACCCTTGAGTGGTGGAGATCTAACTAGATAACATGGAAGGAGGTCAAAGATCACCTGGATGCCGTGCCTTTTATATATATACACATAAAAAAAAAAAAAAAGCTAGCTAGCTTCCATTAAAAAGTAAAGATGGCATGGAGAAAAAAAAATCTAATAAAACCAATGTCACTGAAAAATATAAAAACTTAGCCTATTTAAAAAGATAGCTTCAGCAAAAAAACTCGGCATTCACTTTCATTCACAATTCAGTTCATATCTGGGGAGCAATTGGTCACCCCCTACAAGGCTGATGCCACAGAACACCCGCAGGCGGATTTGCAGAACTAGTTTGAGGCCTGGCTGTCTGCTCGCCAGTGTAAGTAATATGTAGGAAAGTGTCCAGGTGTGGGTAGTATGTAGGGCAGTTTATAGGGGTCAGTAGTAGGTAAGGCAGTTTCTAGGGGTCAGTAGTAGGTAAGGCATTGTCCAGAGGTCAGTAGTAATTTGGCTGTAGGACAATGTACGGAGGTCATTAGCATGAAGAGAAGTATACAGGAATCAGTAGGGCAGAGGACAGGGGCGAGCAGGTCAGAGGTTAGCAGGGCAGTGTACATGGGGGTCAGGAGACAACAATACTGGAGGATCAGGAGAGCACGGTACAAGGGTTCAGGAGGATACAGTGCAGGGGGGTCAGCAAGGTAGTGTACAGTGAGGCCTGGAGGGCACGGCACAGAGAGGGGTCAGGAGAGTACAGTGCAGGGGAGTCAGCCCTCCTTTTTCGCTCATCACACATGAGGTCACGACACGCTCCCTGGATGTATCAGAGGGCTGGTGGGTAGGCATGCACTACACTCAGAGGAAGGTGTGTTCAAACAAGACCCTGAACTATTCATGAAGCCTTCTCTGCCTCGCAGCCGCACATATGCACGGGGTGTGCTACGGGACAGGGAATTCTGCCACCTAGGATTGACTGACATGCCGGAGCTCAGCCCTTCGTTGCACTGTTCTGACGTTGTAGGGGAGGTGCACCCGAGGATAGGAAAGGCATGGGCGTGAACATACCAATAACCTTCCCACGATCAACAGGTAGATCGCGACCAACAGGTTGCTGACCACTAGTCTACAGCAATCACTCAACTAGGGTTCCTCCTCCAGGGGTTGATAGGGGTCCCTTGAGCTGTGGATGATTGACCTCCCATCTGATGTTTGCATAGTTCCAGGGCTAACACCACTTGGCATAACTAGCCAATGATCTTTTCAACTCTGTAGGAGTGGCATGCTGGCCACCACTGTAAGGGGGGCATTTTTCCTGCTGACCATTAATGTAAGGGGCATTTTCCCAATTACTCACGATGAATTTACTTTAGTAGGGGCTCCCTGAAAATTCCTCTGGCGCTAAAAGGTTGACAAATGCTGGTCTAGCGCATGCATGTCCAAAGTACGGCCCACTTTCCGGTTTCAAACGGCCCCACTGGTATCCCTGAGCGCCGTGGGGGTCATAAAAGATATATACCCATATTTATTGGCGTATAACAGGCACTTTTCCCCCCTGAAAATCAGGGGGAAATCACGTGTGCATGTTATATGCCAATTCTTCCTGTCTGAGTGGAAGGAGGGGGCTGGCACCACCGGATTACACAGAGCTGCGCTCTCCTGTGTACCAGCGACCAGTTACACACAGTCCCGCCTTCTGGCCCAGGATTGGACCACTGTTCTGTCTATCACAGGCGGGACTGTGTGTGACTGACCACCGGGTACACAAGAGATCGCGGCGCTGTGTAATCTGGCACTAACGAGGCTGCAGATTAGCAAGGATGTGCAGGCTGCATTAATTTACAATGGTGAGGCTGCATTAAATGGGCAATCGAAAGGCTGCTCATGGGCAATGTGCAGGCTGCATTAATGGGCAATGGAGAGGCTGCAGATGGGCACTATGCAGGCTGCATTGAGGGGCACTGGTGAGGCTGCATTGATTGACTGTGACCCTTATTTTGCTTCAAAGTTCTTTATTTAAAATGTACCGTAAGTTTTTTTGCCCTCTTAAAATGAAGGCGTGTGTTATACGCCGATAAATACAGTATATCCAAATAACACACCCAAGCTCATCCTTAGGCCTTTTGCCCGCTTGGGGATTCACCAGGGGCCCACAAAAGATATATATATATATATATATAAAAATAACACAACCACAAAGGCAAGGGAATTCAATGGTTCAAAGAATGTCAGGCAAAATGATTGGCCCTCACGCATGTTCACTTCATCAAATCTGGCCCTCTTTGAAAAAAGTTTGGACACCCCTGGTCTAGAGAGTATCACATAAGCAGGTTTAGCTGGCAATAACAGGGGGGCAGGGCCGGACTGGCCTACCGGGATACCGGATATTTCCCGGTAGGCTGCCTGCCCTGGGGCCGCTTTGCGGCTGCAGTGCTCCCCTGTTATGCTCCTGTGAACACGAAGCTGGCCGGGTCTGTGTTCGGCGGCCGCTCCATAACACGGTCCCGCCCCCCTAGACCGGCTCATGTGATAGTAGATAGAATCCACCTATCACACAGCCGCCGGTCTAGGGGGGCGGGACCGCGTTACGGAGCGGCCGCCGAACACAGACCCGGCCAGCTCCGTGTTCACAGGAGAGATGCCTGTGAGGCTGTGAGTACACTACAGCAGCCCTGTGTGCCTGAATAAGGGGATCAGCAGGGGGGCTGCATATAGAAGAGATTAGCTTTCTATATTCCTCCATGCAGCCGCTGAATGCTTGGAGGAGGGAGAGGAGGAGAACCAAGCATTCAGCGGCTGCATGGAGGAATATAGAAAGCTCATTTCCTCTATATGCAGCCCGGGGCCCCCCTGCTGATCCCCCCCTATCCAACTTCTTTTAGGCCCCTTTCACACTGGGGCGGGGAGCCGCGGTGACGGTAAAGCAGCGCTATATTTAGCGCTGCTTTACCATCGTTTTAACCACGGTTTTCGGCCGCTCGCGGTGCGGTTTTACCCCCCGCGAGCGGCCGAAAAAGGGTTAAACACCCCCCGCAGAGCACCGCCATAGCAGCGCTTTGCGGCGGTATTGCCGCGGTTTCACCGCGGTGTCCCATTCTAGTCAATGGGAAGGAGCGGTATAGGAACGGTGAATACACTGCTCATATCCCGCTCCAAAGATGCTGCTAGCAGGACTTTTTTTGTCATCCTGCTAGCGCACCGCTCCAGTGTGAAAGCCCGCCAGCTTTCACACTGGAGTTAAAGGGGCCGTATTTTTTCATGCGGTGAACAGGCGCTATTTTTAGCGCTGCACCGCATGAAAAAACGCCCCGGTGTGAAAGGGGCCTTACTGCCCCCCCCCTCTCCTTGTGCTTCCCCCCCAGTGCTTTCCTCCCCCACCAGACTCTCCAGCCCCCCCCCCACATTTTCCCTCAACCCCTGTTCTTTCTGCCCCCCCTGCTCTCCCCATCCTTCTCTGCCCCCCCCCCCACAGTGCTCTCCAGCCCCCGTGCTCCCCCCACAGTGCTCTCCACCCCCCACAGTACTCTCCAGCCCCCCCCCCCCCCCACAGTGCTCTCCAGCCCCCCACAGTGCTCTCCAGCCCCCCAACGTGCCCCCCCCACAGTGCTCTCCAGCCCCCCGTGCTCCCCCCACAGTGCTCCCCACCCCCCAAAGTGCTCTCCACCCCCGCAGTGCTCCCCACCCCCCACAGTACTCTCCAGCCCCCGTGCTCCCCCCCACAGTGCTCCCCACCCCCCACAGTGCTCTCCACCCCCCGTGCTCCCCCCACAGTGCTCTCCACCCCCTGCAGTGCTCCCACCCCCCCACAGTACTCTCCAGCCCCCTGTGCTCCCCACCCCCCCCCCCCCTCCCCACAGTGCTGTCCAGCCCCCCCCATGCTCCCCACCCCTGTTCTTTCTGCCCCCCCTGCTCTCCAGCTCTCCCATCCTTCTCTAGCCCCCACCCCAGTGCTCTCCACCCCCCACTGCTCTCCACCCCCCACAGTGCTCTCCAGCCCCCACAGTGCTCCCCACCCCCACCGTGCTCCCCAGCCCCCACCGTGCTCTCTACCCCCCACCGTGCTCTCTACCCCCCACCGTGCTCTCTACCCCCCCCACCGTGCTCTCCCCCCCCACCGTGCTCTCTACCCCCCACCGTGCTCTCCAGCCCCCCACGTGCTCTCCACCCCTGTTCTTTTTGTCTCCCCCACCAGTGCTCTCACAAGCTCCTCCCAGTACTCTCCACTCCCCCCTGCATTTTGCCCCCACCCATGTGCTCTCCAACCCCACCAGTGCTCTCCAGTCCCCCGTGCTTTCCACCCCTGTACTTTCTGGCCCCATGGGTGCTCTCAAGCTCCCCCCCCCATTGCTCTTCTCCACTCCCCCCTGCTCTTTGTACCCCCCAGTGCTCTCCAGCCCTGTTTTTCTGCCCCCCCCCCCAGTGCTCTCAAGCTCCCGTCCATTGCTCTTCGCCACCCCACACTCTTACCCCCCCCAGTGCTCTCAGCTTCCCGTGCTCCCCACCCCTGTTATTTTTGCCCCCCCCCCCAGTGCTCTGCACTCCCCACCCCTGTGATCTCCACTTCCCCCCTGCTCTTTGCCCCCACCCATGTGCTCTTCAACCCCGCCAGTACTCTCTGCTCCCCCTTCTCTCCAGCTCCCACCCAGTGCTCTCCACTTCCCCAGGACCAGGGGACAGGCTGACTGGGGCCGGAAAGTGAGGACGGCTGAAGGTGCAGGTGGCCCGGGACCACTCACTCTCACAGCAAACAGATCCTCTGGAAGGAACACTGTCCCCATCCAAAACGAGAACAGCCCCTGCCTGCTGCTGGCCATCATGGATATCCTGCTGGCATGCAAGGTACTGTACCCGAGCATCAACAACACACCTTCCCACAGACAGGGACTGCAGACTGGGACATGGGACACAGGAGGGGCTGCAATGATGGGCACAGTGAGGCTGCATTCATGGGCACAGTGAGACTGCTTTCACAGCACAGTAAAGCTGCATTTGATGGGCACGGTGAGGCCGCAATGGTGGGGATGGTGAGGCCGCAATGGTGGGCATGGTGAGGCCGCAATGGTGGGCACGGTGAGGCCGCAATGGTGGGCACAGTGAGACCGCAATGGTGGGCACAGTGAGGCCGCATTCACGGGCCGAGTAAAGCTGCATTTGATGGGCACAGTGAGGCCGCAATGGTGGGCACAGTGAGGCATTTGATGGGCACGGTGAGGCTGCATTTGATGGGCACGGTGAGGCTGCATTTGATGGGCACGGTGAGGCTGCATTTGATGGGCACGGCGAGGCTGCATTTGATGGGCACTGCGAGGCTGCATTTGGGCACGGGCAGGCTGCATTTGACGGGCACTGGCGAGGCTGCATTTGACGGGCACTGGCAAGGCTGCATTTGACGGGCACTGGCGAGGCTGCATTTGACGGGCACAGGCGAGGCTGCATTTGATGGGCACTGGTGAGGCTGTATTGAGCTCTTGTATCATGTCTGCAGTCTCTGACCATCTCCTCTCCTGTATCATGTCTGCAGTCTCTGAGGGAGTCTGAAGAGGAGTCAAGAGTGGGAGCGCCGTCAGGATAGTTGTCATGGGAGAAGTCAGACGTGTGTGGACTGTGGAGAGGAGACTATAGGATAAAACCAGAGCCACCAAGCTGGAGCCGACTGACTGAGCCCTGCTTGGTGCACCTGAGAGGAGGTCAGTGACAGCACCGCCAGGCCAGTCTGAAGGGGGGTCACTGATGTAAGGGGGGAGAGAGTACAATAATGTAAGGGGGCACTGAAATAAAGGGTTTCCCCCTTATATCAGTAACCCCCCCCCCCCTTACCTTAGTGTATTCTTTCTGCGGAATGTGATCCCCCCCCCCCCCCTTCTGAGTTCCTGGGGTCCCCCTTGATGATTGACCACTTTTAACTGGAATTTGCTTATTAATATATATATATATATATATATATATATATATATATATATATATATATATATATATATATATCCCTATGTGATTTCATATCTGTCTTTTTTATATATAATACACTCTTCAAATGTGCTTTAAAATGTATGGTTTTCCCTTTCTTGAACCAGAAAATAATGACGTTATGCTGTTGCGCTGGTATAATAATGCTGTGGGGCTGGTATGAAATTTTTTCCAGGGCTGAATTTTATTCCCAGTCCGGCCCTGCAGGGGGGCAAATTCACATGGGTGCAGAGGGTGAAGAGCTATTTGTTTACGTGTCCAGAGCAGCATGGAACTGCATAGTGGAAGTGTGTGTTGGTCAATGGGGATGCAACCGTTGTATGTACTCACCGGCACATCCGAGTTTGACAGAAATGTGCACCGGAACATAGACTGTATCCGGGGCCACGCACCCATCCCTCAGACCTATATCCTTAAAAAGTAAGCAATCTAACACTTTTTTTTTGCAGTTAAAGTGCCACATATACATTTGATTACGGTAACTTGCATTATGTTTTTACCACATCAGACAGTGATCTGGGTTCTTCTACCACATGCCACTGTTTTTAGCGGCTACCTGGTAAGATTTCTGCAATCTGCACACTGCTCAAAGTCCCTGGGCTCCGGTAGCTCTTTTGTGAGAACCTGAGTCTGCTCCGGGGGGAATCACAATGGAGGATTAGCTGGATATGGGCTTTAATAAAAAAAATGTGCCTTTTACAAACTGAACTATGTAACTATATAATTAGGGTGTTGATGGCAATCATATGCTGCCTGGCCTCAGATGACATGGTTTATCCCAGCTTTACTATTGCACAAGACCAAGAGTAGCACAGCAATGCTGTACATCTTCCATCTCCTCATAACTCCATACAGCAGGATCCACCATACACCACTGGCACCACACAGGCAAAGCAAAGCCTTCTCTACCGTGTACCGCAGGGATCCTCACCAGGAACACAGCAAGCGTTTTCTCAGCTGACATCAATAATTCCTCCGCAGCTGGGGATGGGCATTAAAATTTTATACAAAACTAAAATGACTTAACTGTGTGTTTACATGACTTTTACATTTCCATTCTCTCTCCCAGAGCACAAGTGATCTCTGTAGTAGAGGGGCTGATCTTTACATTGCTACATAAAAAGTGGTCGCCAAACTGCGCCCCTTTGTTTGCACTATACCGCCCACTAACACCAAATATGAGGCACTATTCCTTCCACTGACATCAATAGTGGGGCCGA
Source organism: Lithobates sylvaticus (assembly GCA_028564925.1). Taxonomy (NCBI): domain Eukaryota; kingdom Metazoa; phylum Chordata; class Amphibia; order Anura; family Ranidae; genus Lithobates; species Lithobates sylvaticus. The sequence goes on from CM053026.1 coordinate 64,950,264, forward strand.
ATTCCACCCACTGACATCAACAACGAAGCACCATGTCTTCCACTGACACCAACAACGAAGCACCATGTCTCCCACTGACACCAACAATGAAGCACCATGTCTCCCACTGACACCAACAATGAAGCACCATGTCTTCCACTGACACCAACAATGAAGCACCATGTCTTCCACTAACACCAACAACGAAGCACCATGTCTTCCACTGACACCAACAACGAAGCACCATGTCTTCCACTGACACCAACAACGAAGCACCATGTCTTCCACTGACACCAACGTAGCACTAGGTCTTCCACCGACACCAAAAACGAAGCACTATGTCTTCCACCGACACCAACAATGAAGCACTAGGTCTTCCACTGACACCAACAACGAAGCACTAGGTCTTCCACTGACACCAACAACGAAGCACTGTCTTCCACTGACACCAACAACGAATCACTAGGTCTTCCACTGACACCAACAACGAAGCACTAGGTCTCCCACTGACACCAACAACGAAGCACTAGGTCTTCCACTGACACCAACAACGAAGCACTGTCTTCCACTGACACCAACAACGAATCACTAGGTCTCCCACTGACACCAACAACGAAGCACTAGGTCTCCCACTGACACCAACAACGAAGCACTAGGTCTTCCACTGACACCAAAAACGAAGCACTATGTCTTCCACCGACACCAACAATGAAGCACTAGGTCTTCCACTGACACCAACAACGAAGCACTAGGTCTCCCACTGACACCAACAACGAAGCACTAGGTCTTCCACTGACACCAAAAACGAAGCACTATGTCTTCCACCGACACCAACAATGAAGCACTAGGTCTTCCACTGACACCAACAACGAAGCACTAGGTCTCCCACTGACACCAACAACGAAGCACTAGGTCTCCCACTGACACCAACAACGAAGCACTATGTCTTCCACTGACATCAATAATGCAGCACAATTCCTCTCCCTGATGCCAACAAAAGGGGCATTATTCCTCCTACTGACACCAACAATGGGGCACCATTCCTCCTACTGACACCAACGATGGGGCACCATTCCTCACACTGACACAAACCATGGGGCATTATTCTTCTTCCTACTGACCACAGGCTCTATGTAATTTTTTTGAACCCACTGCCCACCAAAGCCTGACGCATGGTTTACTCCCATGGATGCCGGGTCATTTTCTGCTCCCACTTAACCCCTACAACCTGAAGGACAGTAAAAGTGCCCCCTTGTTTAGGGAGACCCCTGCTATATACCAATTTGTCAGGGATATTATTGCAGCTACCACTACATATACGCAGGACTGCTGATCCTGTACCATTAAAAATCTACTGTCTAGTGAAAACCATTCATACCCTGTGAAAATGATTAGTAAATCCAGAGATACAGACAGCTTGAAGTGTATATAAACCTCAACAATGAACTTCTCTTATTTGGTTCCTTTTTTTCTGTTTAGTATACCATTAAAATCATTTCATTATATCCGTTTGATAAATACAAATACGTCTTTATCTTGCCAGAAATACAGCAAGTTGATAACTTCCGGTGCTACACTTATCAGTCTTCTCCAAGTAATGGCTGAACTACAGAACACATCCCCCGTGTGAAGAAGACAAGGGGGGTGTTTTGTAGTTTTAAACACTTCCGTTCTTCGAGCGATAATGCTGCTCCTCCATAGATTACAGTCAGTAAATGTTGTTACCCTAGGACAGGAAGTGCGTTACTGGCAGCACCAGGTGAAAATGCAGGAAAAAAATCATGAAAAAAAGAAAACAAAAACGCAGCCACCACATACTGTACAAGGACGGGAAAGCTGCAATATGTTGCATTTTTGTTCTTGGGTTTGAATACACTTAAATGATGGCTAAACTTTAAGCTAATCCCGGGATAAGCAACTATTGTCTTATTACAAGAGTTGTGTGTGTTCTTCCCAGAATCTTAAAGCGGTTCTGCACTGTGTTTTTTTTTTTTTTTTTTTTAAATGCAATGCATAGGATTAGGAGGTCAATTCTGGGACTCACGTGTTCCATGTTCTTAACTGGTTGCTGGCGTTTTTTGTCCTATAAAAGATTTTTTAAAAATGTATTCTTGCTGGGGGCCATCTTGCCTGTGGGCATGTGAAACCCCACAGGCACTTCAGAGGGCCCAGCATGCACTGACGTTACTGCGCCGAGCTCGCACGTGCGCAGTAATGGCAAAGTGCAGCTCACATCTTCCGAAATCTCGGGAGATTTCGGCACATCTGCCGACATCTCGCGAGATTTCGGAAGATGTGCCCGAAATCTCGCGAGATTTCGGAAGATGTCCGCACAGACTCCTGGGATCAATGACACCAGATCCCAGGAGACAGTGCGGCGTGACGACGATCGACGCAGAGACCCCGCCCACCGCCGCAGAGCCAGAGGAAAGGAAGTCAGCGATTACAAGGTAAGTGGGAAAAAAAAAAAACACTTCATTTAGTACTCTTTGCCTGATTTGGAAGGCAAAGAGATTTACTAAATGAAATGTGTGCAGAACCGCTTTAATGTGATTTGTGTATTTCTTCCAGATCTGTGCAGTAATCCAGTGTGAAACTTTTCCTCTGTGCAGCTTCCGGTAATAAAGACTGCTCACTATTACTCTCTCTCCTTGTGCAGGATGACTGGTCTGGTCTCCGCCCCCTGCTGTAGTTTTTTCAGCCAGCTTGTAGTGGGTGGAGCCTGCTGGGCCCCTCCTACAACTCTACTTTCTGCACAGGCGTAGCACAGCAAGGACGTCACCGCTACTTTTTCAAGGTAATAACTGGGTTTGCAAAGGCATTTTGAGCACACAAAGTAGCCTTATATCCTCTGTGGCTATTGAGGAATAAATAGATTTCTAAAAGGTGCCATTGACATGAAATTTTCACCACATGTTGGTAACAACCCGTGCTATCCATACATGCAAAGAAACCAAAACAAATAAGTTCAGAAATGAGATGTAATGAAATGGAATGAGACAGCAAAAAAATATTGCACACATGAAGAAAGGGAGGTGCAAAAAAGGCATGGAAAGCCAAGACAACAGCTAAAATCTATCAGTAATTGGAAAGAAATTGATCCTGCCCCTTGTCAGTGCAAATGAACACCAGCTGGTTCAGTCTCAACTGATGGCCTATAAAAAGGTGTCTCATTACCAAGGTGTCACACAAGAAACATCTCATGATGGGTAAAAGCAAAGAGCTTTCTAAAGACCTTTGCGACCTTATTGTTGCAAAACGTACCAATGGCATTGGTTACAGAAGGATTTCTAAACTTCTGAATGTTCCAGTGAGCACTGTCGGGGCCATAATCTGGAAGTGGAAAGAACATAATTTCACCATATTTTTACTCATTTTACCCGCTGTATATAAATTAAAGGTTTTGTGCTCAGAGTTCAACTTTTGAAGTCTACAGAAACTCAGTCATGATAGCTGAGTGTTGAGTTCCACATCTGGAAAACATCCCGAGGATTTCAGATTAAACAGTAACTCTATACTGTTATCCTTTCACAGTATCAGACGGAGAGCTGTCAGTGATGGAGTGATCTGGGGGTGTACACAACACAAGATCATCTTTATATTGGGACAGGTGGCTTTCAAGTGCAGTAACACTAAATCTGCCAGAAGACCAGAACTTCCAGGGATGGTCACATGTCTTATTATTATATATGATTTATATAGAGGCAACAGTCTGCACATCACATTACAATATAAAGGGAGTCAATACAGCAACAATTAAATACAAGAGGGTTAGGAGGGCCCTGCTCCTGGGAGTTTACAATGTAATAGGGAGGGGATGTCTTGGATATTTGTCCCTAGATTTGTCCTGGGTTTTCATCAGTGATTACTGTAAAAAACAAACAAAAAAAACAACAAAAAAGGAAATAAATGCAATGCTGCTTGTAACTTTTATGATTCATTTCCCCTTTTTTAATGCATGCAACTTCACCGAATATTCAAAATTTTTTTCTTGGGCATGTCCTGTAAAAGGAGAACTCAAGATAAAAACCATCAAGATAAAAATAAATTAGCCCCTTTTAAAGCCAAAAACAACAAAAAACTGCTTTTGCAACAATATTTTCCTTTTCTCTGCAATGGGGCAGCCTAGTCAAATAAAAGTCGATTAATCGCCTTCAGTAAAATCAGCCTGTCGGGTTTTATTTTCATGTGATCACTGCCGTCGGATATAGCCACCAGCAGCAATCATTGTATTCTGACGGCGGGGAAACTTTCCACAATAGCACAGTGCAGAGGCGCAACTAGAACCTTCAGGGCCCCGGTGCAAGAAATCATTTTTATGGTCCTGCAATGGGCCACCTTCCTGCCTTCTTAGGGACCCAACACGGTGATGGAACACTAGAGACCAGTTGTAAGCATGACCTTTGCGACCCTGGTAGTTCCGCCACTGGTGTCAGTTTTCTTTTTCTTTTTTGTCGTTTTATTATTATTATGTTTTTAACATTTTATTTTATACACTTGCATTTTATATTATTTTTTACATATTTTTTTAGGACCCCCATTGGAGGGCTTTGGTGCAACATCAGGGGTCTATCAATGAAAAAACAAAAAGCAGAGTCAGTGATCGGTACCGATCAGCGACTATTCATTAAGACAAGGAAGGGCCAGTAAATGGCACATTTACCGACTCCTTCCCCACTCTCCATCCTGACAGATCCCCCGCAGCAACCGGCAGGAGGTAGGGGGCAAAGGGGGCCAGGGAAGGACACAGGAGCCCAGGGCAGCAGCACAGGGATAGGGAGGTGGTGGGAGCGGCACGTGGAAGAACCGATGCCCTCCAATTCCCTCCCACAGCCGCTGAATGTCTGCAGGAGGGAGGGGAGGAGGGGAAGCGGGTATTCAGCGACTGCATAGAGGAATCGGTTCCTCTACATGCCACCATCCCCGCATCCAAGTGTACAGGGGGGCCACACAGGCCCCCTGGAGGTGGGGGCAGTGTCGCAAGGACCACAGTGGAAAGGATTCCCCATCAACAATGACTGTTGATGGGGGAGGATTCAAGCAATTTTCTTTCCTTCAACCCGTGGTTGAAGGAAAAAAAATTGCATAATCAAATGGCCAGCCTTGGCTACTGACAAGCCAGCAGTTGCTTAGTAATTTACATGAATATCAAAAGTACATACAGTGGATATAAAAAGTCTACACACCCCTTTTAAAAATGTCAGGTTTCTGTGATGTAAAAAAAAAAACCCTGTATGTTGTGGTCATTCAGGTGCTTATCTAATAGTTTTTTGAAACTATCGATGCTCCCCGCTGAGACCACCGCCTGTGGAAGGGAATTCCACATCCTTGCCGCTCTTACAGTAAAGAACCCTCTACGTAGTTTAAGGTTAAACCTCCTTTCTTCTAATTTTAATAAGTGGCCACGAGTCTTGTTAAACTCCCGTCTGCAAAAAAATGCTATTCCTATTGTGGGGTCACCAGTATGGTATTTGTAAATGGAAATCATATCCCCTCTCAAGCGTCTCTTCTCCAGAGAGAATAAGTTCAGTGCTCGCAACCTTTCCTCATAACTAATATCCTCCAGACCCTTTATTAGCTTTGTTGCCCTTCTTTGTACTCGCTCCATTTCAAGTAAATCCTTCCTGAGGACTGGTGCCCAGAACTGGACAGCATGCTCCAGGTGAGGCCGGACCAGAGTCTTGTAGAGCGGGAGAATTATCGTTTTATCTCTGTGACCTATAAACTGTACAACTCAGTTGAACAACAAACTGGAATCTTTTAGGTGGAGAGAAGTAAAAAAAAAAAAAAAAATATGGTTGCATAAGTTTGCACACCATTAAACTAATACTTTGTTGAAGCACCTTTTGATTTCATTACAGCACTCAGTCTTTTTGTGTATGAGTCTATCAGCATGGCACATCTTGACTTGGCAAATTTTTGCCCACTCTTCTTTGCAAAAATGCTCCAAATCTATCAGATTGCAAGGGAATCTCCTGTGCACAGCCCTCTTCAGATCACCCCACAGATTTTCAATGGGATTCAGGTCTGGGCCATTGCAAAACTTTAATCTTCCTCTGGTGAAGTCATTCCTTGTTGATTTGGATCTATGCTTTGGGTCGTTGTCATGCTGAAAGATGGAAGTTCCTCTTCATATTCAGCTTTCTAGCAGAAGCCTGAAGGTTTTGTGCCAATATTGACTGGTATTTGGAACTGGTCATAATTCCCTCTACCTTGACTCCAGCTTAAGAAAAACAGTCCCAAAGCATGATGCTGCCACCACCATGCTTCACTGTGGGTATGGTGTTCTTTTGGGGATGTGCAGTGTTTTTGCGCCAAACATATCTTTTGGAATCGTAGCCAAAAAGTTCAATCTTGGTTTCATCAGATCATAACACATTTTCCCACATGCTTTTGTGATACTTCAGATGTGTTTTTGCAAAATTTAGCCGGGCTTGGGTGTTATTCTTGGTAAGAAAAGGCTTCCGTCTTGCCACTCTACCCCATAACCCAGACATATGAAGAATACGGGAGATTGATGTCACATGTACCACACAGCCAGTACTTGCAAGATACTCCTGCGGCTCCTTTAATGTTGGCTGTA
>CM053026.1:64961825-65009325 GCA_028564925.1 Lithobates sylvaticus
CCTGACGTAAGGGGGGGGGGCTCTCTGGGGACCCTGACGTAAGGGGGGGGGCTCTCTGGGGACCCTGACGTAAGGGGGGGGGCTCTCTGGGGACCCTGACGTAAGGGGGGGGGGCTCTCTGGGGACCCTGACGTAAGGGGGGGGCTCTCTGGGGACCCTGACGTAAGGGGGGGGCTCTCTGGGGACCCTGACGTAAGGGGGGGGGCTCTCTGGGGACCCTGACGTAAGGGGGGGGGCTCTCTGGGGACCCTGACGTAAGGGGGGGGCTCTCTGGGGACCCTGACGTAAGGGGGGGGCTCTCTGGGGACCCTGACGTAAGGGGGGGGCTCTCTGGGGACCCTGACGTAAGGGGGGGGGCTCTCTGGGGACCCTGACGTAATGGGGGGGGGCTCTCTGGGGACCCTGACGTAAAGGGGGGGGCTCTCTGGGGACCCTGACGTAAAGGGGGGGGCTCTCTGGGGACCCTGACGTAAAGGGGGGGCTCTCTGGGGACCCTGACGTAAAGGGGGGGCTCTCTGGGGACCCTGACGTAAGGGGGGGGCTCTCTGGGGACCCTGACGTAAGGGGGGGGGCTCTCTGGGGACCCTGACGTAAGGGGGGGGCTCTCTGGGGACCCTGACGTAAGGGGGGGGCTCTCTGGGGACCCTGATGTAGGGGGAGGCTCTATGGGGACCCTAATGTAGGGGGAGGCTCTCTAGGGACCCTGATGTAAGGGGGGCTCTCTGGGGACCCTAATGTAGGGGGAGACTCTCTGAGGACACCGATTTAGGGGGGGCTGTCTGGGGACCCTTGTGTAAGGGGGGCTCTCTGGGGACCTTGGTGTAAGGAGGGGCTCTCTGAGGCCCCTGATGTAAGGGGGGCTCTCTGAGGACCCTGATGTAAGGGATCTGGGGACCTCATTCTGTTCTATATTGTTGTACTTATTCTTTGACTGTTTTGTTTAAAGGAGGGAGGTATGCTTTGGGAGCGCTGAAGTGTCAGGTGTGACTGTGTGGCAATGGCAAATGGTTTACATAGCTCACGGCATCACGGGTCAAGTAGAGGGCCCCTTAGCAGAATTTTGCTTAGGGCCCCAGGGAGGTCAGGATCGGCACTGGCTCCATGACACGATCGCGGGCCCCCGGCAGACACCGAGTCCGCAGGACCCGTGGGCACGGTCATGGAGTATGCGGCGGGCGTATCCACAATGCTGCAATTTAAAGGGGACGTACCTGTATGCCCATTTGCCCAGCCGTGCCTTTGTGCCGACGTATATCGTCGTACGCTGGTCGGCATGTGGTTAAGAATTCCCTTCACTGGAACTAAAGGAGCCAAGCACAACCTCTGAAAAAAAAAAGACATGGATGAGGGAGTTTGGGGTGGAGGAACTTGACTGGCCTGCACAGAGTCCTGACCTCAGCCCAATAGAACACATTTGGGATGAATTAGAGCGCAGACTGCGAGCCAGGCCTTTTTTCCAATATCAGTGCCTGACCTCACAAATGCGCTTCTGGAAGAATGATCAAACATTCCCATAGACACACTCCTAAACCTTGTGGACAGCCTTCCCATAAGAGTTAAAGCTTTTAGGGCTGCAAATGGCGGGCCAACTCAATATTGAACCCTAGTTCATGTAAGGGCAGGTGTCCCAATACTTTTGGCAATATAGTGTACCGTATATACTCGAGTATAAGCCGACCCGAGTATAAGCCGAGGCACCCAATTTTACCACAAAAAACTGGGAAAACTTATTGACCCGAGTATAAGCCTAGGGTGAGAAATGCGCAGCTACTGTAAGAGGAAAAGAGGCTCAACAATGCCCATTTGCAGCCTCACTGTGCCCATTTGCAGCCATTGGTCCCCCCAAACTTCAAACTTGGTAGTTAAGGGTTCCCCTAACTGCAGCAAAAATTTGGGGTCTCTGGACCCAAAGGCTCCCGAAATGACATTGCTGCAGGTGGACACAGTTGACCGACTTTGGGGGCCTGTATCTCGGGGGCACTTGGTGCTAGCAACCCCAAATGTGGGGTTCCTAGCGCCAAGAGGCCCTGAGATACGGGGCCTCAAAGTCGGGTCGGAAAATGTCAAGCACTTTTCTGCAGCAGAGAATGACATTTTGCGAACGGATTTTGGGGCCCCGTATCTCGGGGCCACTTGGTGCTAGGAACCCCAAATTTGGATACGTTGTAGTGTTGGTTCTTGACTCTAGTATAAGCAGAGGGGGGCACTTTCAGCACAAAAAAAATGTGCTGAAAAACTCGGCTTATACTCGAGTATATACGGTATATGCAAATTGGATGCAGGCTTCCCTTTCCATCCTCTCAATGGAGCCGGTTTACACATGTCTGGTCTGCATTCCAAAAGGGTCCTGTGCGTCTTTGGGTCCGGTTCAGGTGCGAATTCAGGCAAAAATTAGGACCTGAACCGGTGAACAGGGACACACCGGACCCCATACTGTGAACATCTGTGAGCCCGGCCTTAGTGCTTTGAGTTTCAAGCTACATCATCAAGGCCTTCGTATTCCTCCCAGTTCAGGTTTTCTTTGACAAACCAACATCATTTTAGGTCCAGTAAGAGTCAGAAGTGCATCCAAAACCAAAGAAATCTTTGCGGCACACATGGGGAATGGTGTTTATGTTAGTTGGGTCACAGTGGCCTTTCTCCACACCAGTTCTCAAGCACTGGGAGGGGACTCAGCTGGATTCTAGTCCCATATATTGCCGGCTTCCTTATGGAATTCTCAGCACATGTACAGAATGTAAACAGGATGTTTTATAGTTCACCAGTGACCTGGAATAGAATCTTCCAGGGATGGCTTTTCCCAAAGCAATTAGCTCACGTTTAGGTTCTGGTGATCTTAAAGACACAGCAGTGACCTTTCAACTTGGTCTTGTGGTTACGGCAACCGGTGATAGTTAACTTCCTGCGCTGGCCTCCAATACAAGAGTCATATTTTCACATGGCCGTCATCTCATGACCCCGCTGAGAAACTGCTCAGAAAACTGCTAATGTCAGTGGAATTCATTACAGGGTTGGTGTTGGTGGGCTCTCTCGTGGCAGAGTGTGGTACGGCCTCTCGCACCATTGTCTATGCCTGTCCATCTGCCGTTTAGAACTGTCAATACTTTCAAATTCTCACATTTTCCTCTCCGATATTGGTTAGGGCTCATTCACACGTTAATTTGAGGGGTTGGAAGAAAGAAAAAAAAAACTGTGGTTGAGCTGCACTTTTACCACCCAACTGCTACCCCTTTAGTTGCAGAGGCAGAGCCCAGGGGTGTATGTATGCTTTGCTGCGGCCGAGGTAGGGGGGGGGTTCTACTCCCTGATGCTTTCAGTGAGCATAGCACCCACTGAACAAAACTCAATCAAATAAATGGGGGTTGCTCTGCACAACAGCATGCATTGCACACAGTTATGGCACGCTAATGCGGCGATCAAGGAGTTAAATCAGGCGGCGAGAAGGTCGATACGATCCCTCCTCACCACCTGCCAAATGTTCTCCGAAAAACAAATTAAAAGTAAAGGACATGTGAATAAGCCCTTTGTGTGAGAGTCACACTGATTCATTCAATAAAGCAAGTGCGGTAATGCACAGCAGCCAATCACAACTCCTCTTGCAATGATCCTACATATAAAAAAAATAAAAAATAAGTTGTTAGGATTTACCGCAGTCTGCACATTAGTACATAAAATATTGTGCCGCTTATGGTCATCATCCAAAAAGAGTGAATACTGGATCCATTAAGTCTTCATGTGCCAAAGCGTTTCACCAAGATTTGCTTCATCAGGACTCATGAACGGTCTTTTTATATCTAGTAATCCCTCGTGGTTGACCCTTTGTGGTAGGTGTTTCCCTGGATGTTCCAGCACCCGCCCAGGGGGATCTTGTGCTAGTACTACTCTGTACTGAGGTGGGTCCCACACAGTAAACACATGACTACAGTAGATGTTGTATGTATATGAACACTATATAAATAAATATATGAAATACTAATTTTATTCTAGAGGAGTGCTGTATGGTTTTCATGAGCCTGATGAAGCAAAATCTTGGTGAAACGCGTTGGCGCATGAAGACCTAATGTATCAGTATTCACTCTTTAGTGTATAAACATATGCAGTGAATGCGATCAGCACAAGCTTTGTTTTTAATCATTTAGATGGATAGATATTGTATGATTTTTTAAAATATTTGTTACCAAATAAACAAATATTTAATTGTCTGCACATTAGCTATATTCTTAGAGCTGCTCTGCTAAGGTGAGGTTCACATTTGTTTTTCTGGCTTTTTTTTTTTTTTTTTAATACGTTTTGGACACATTCTTTATGCATTTTTCTTTTTTTTTTCCCCATGTGCTCCGAATGAAGTATATGGGAATAAAAACACACTGTAGTACACAAAAAAAAGGGCATATGCACCTTTTTCCAAACCACACGAAAGTGCGTTGTATAGGTGTGAACAGGCCCTACTCACAATAATAGGATTCCTCCAGCTCACACTTCAGTTACTAAAGTAGTAACAGTAACTTTTTTTTTTTTCCTTTTGGGATAAAGGTTTGATCATTGTAAGCACCCTTGCCAGTGCAGAATGGTTTGTCTCACCCCTGTAACGGATACATCTGCAAGAGAGCTTGCTCTTTAACTGCTTGCTGACCGCCGGCCGTCAATTGACGGCCAGGCGGCGCAGCTCTCGTGGCGGGAGGGCGTCATACGATGCCCTCGCCTTTTCGGCCCACCAGGGGGTGCGGACATGCTCACGCCCGCTGTGTTACTGGGTGCTTGTGCCCGCGATGTCTGCCGGGCACCCGCGATTGCCCAGTAACACAGCAGGACCGTGGATCTGTGTATGTAAATACACAGATCCACAGTCCTGTCAGAGGAGAGGAGACCGATGGTGTGTTCCCAGTACAGAGAAACACCAATCGGTCTCCTCCCCTCGTCAATCCCCTCCCCCTACAGTTAGAATCACTCCCAGGGAACATGTTAACCCCTTCAGGGCCCCTAGTGGTTAACCCCTTTTCACATTTATACAGTAGTCAAAGCTATTTCATTGCACGGATCGCTGTATAAATGTGAATGGTCCCAAAAATGTGTCAAAAGTGTCCGCCGCAATATCGCAGTCACGATAAAAAAAAAAAAAAATAATAATAAAAATGCAATAAATCTATCCCCTATATTGTAGGCACTATAACTTTTGCGCAAACCAATCAATATATGCTTATTGCTAATTTTTTTTACCAAAAATATGTAGAAAAATACGTATCGGCCTAAACTGAGGAAAAAATTTGTGTTAAAAAAAAAAAAAAAAAAATTTGGATATTTATTAGAGCAAAAAGTAAAAAATGTTTTTTTTTTTTTTCAAACTTGTCGCCCTTTTGTTTACAGCGAAAAAAAATAAAACCGCAGGAGGTGATCAAATACCACCAAAAGAAAGCTCTATTTGTGGGGACAAAATCATAAATTTCATTTGGGTACTGAGTGTTGTATGACCGCGTAATTGTCATTCAAAGTGCGACAGCGCTGAAAGCTGAAAAATGGCCTGGGCAGGAAGGGGGTGAAAATGCCCTGTATTGAGGTGGTTAAAAACAAAAAACAGAGACATACTTGGCCAGTTCACCAGGTTAAAATAGAATTAAGAAAGCCTAAAAAATATAAAAAAAACGAATGCAGCCATCACATCTAATCTGCAATACAATAAATGTTTGGTTTTGTGCTTCCCTTTAGCCCATCTCGCTATAACATATGACAGGTTGTACCATTGTGTTATTCCAAAAGGCCTACTCCATAGAGATCATGGTTTTTATACATTGCACTGATGATGACCAACTAGTCTGAAACAGCTGTATGCAGGTTGGAATAACCAGCTCTATAGTATACAGCAGGGATATGCAATTAGCGGACCTCCAGCTGTTGCAGAACTACAAGTCCCATGAGGCATAGAAAGACTTATAGCCACAAGCATGACACCCAGAGGCAGAGCATGATGGGACTTGTAGTTTTGCAACAGCTGGAGGTCCGCTAATTGCATATCCCTGGTATACAGTAAGGCTGGACCAACACCAATCAGCTATAACATTATGGCCACCCACCTAATATTGAATAGGTCTGCCTTTTGCTGCCAAAACAGCCCTGACCCATCGAGGCATGGACTCAACTAGATAAAGCATTACACTGCTTCCATTGGCTTGACCTTTTCTCATAGTACATCCTGGCACCATCTCTTTCCTGGGTAAAGAATGCACCCGGCCAGCCACATGATGTAAAAATAAAATGCGATTCAGACCAGACCACCTTCTGCTACTGCTCCAAGGTCCAGTTTTGATGCTCACATGCCCATTGTAGGTGCTTTTGGCTGTGGACACGGGTCAAGCATGGGCTCCCTGACCAGTCTGTGCCTACACAGCCCCATACACAACAAACTGCGATACACTGTGCATTCTGGCACCTTTCTATCAGAACCAGCACTCAATTTTTTTTTTTTAGCAGTTTAAGCTACTCTATTGGATAAGACTTCACAGGCCAACCTTCACTCACCACGTACATTAGCGAGCCTTAGTCGCCCATGACCCTGTCAAATTCGCCAGTTTTTATCCATTGGACCACTTTTGGTAGGTCCCCGATCACTGCAGACCGAAACATCCCAAGAGCTGCAGTTTTGGAGTTGCTCTGACCCAGTCCTCCAGCCCAGTGGTACTCAACCTCAGTCCTCAAGTACCCCCAACAGGCCATGTTTGCAGGTTTTCCTTTATCTTGCACAGGTGCTTTAAATCGGAGTCAATGGATTGGTATTTTGGACAGCTATTTTATCTAAGAGAATTTCCCAAAACATGGCCTGTTGGGGGTACTTGAGGACTGAGGTTGAGAACCACTGCTCTAGCCATTCCAATTTGGCCCTTGCCATAGTCACTCAATCCTTACACTAGAGCTGCATGATTCTGGAAAAAATGAGAATCATGTTTTTTTGCTTAGAATAAAAGATTGCGATTCTTACGGCGTAACATCATCTTTCACATTATACAAAAAAAACTGGGCTAACTTTACGGTTTAGTTTTTTTTTAATTGAAGTGTATTTTTTTCCCAAAAATTGCGTTTGAAAGACCTCTGTACAAATACAGTGCGACATAAAATATTGCAACGACCGCCATTTTATGCGCTATGGTCTCTGCTAAAAAGGTAACAAGCTTTAGGTTGGGTTCACACTACAACACACAGGCGTCCGGTGCGTCTCCATTTACTGGTTCTGGTCCATTTTCAGCCCGAATTTTGGGCTGAATTCGGACCTGAAATGGACCAGGATGCACAGGGCGCCTGTGCAATTTGCACTGGAGCCGCTGCGGAGGTGTGTGAACCGCATTCAATTCGCAATAGTGTAAAGCCAGCCTCAGAATAAGGGCTCCTCTTTAAGTGGTTAAACTGACCTCATTCACAGACCAAAGTTAATCCCATTTATCTAAAACAGGGGTCTCCAAACTGTGGCCCTAGGGCCAGATGTGTTCCTTTGCTAGCCTTTATCTGACCCTTGGGGCACTATTCCTCCCACTGACACCAAAAAATAGGACACTATTCCTTCCACCGATACCAATGATGGGATACTATTTCTCTTACCAATTAGGGACACTACTCCTATTGACCACCAACCCCATGGCCATATTTAGTCTCACTCTTGCCAGACCCATGACATCTTCTGCCCCTGCTGGCCACAATCCGGCCCTGCTTAAAGAGGAAGTAAAGCCTCTTTTAAAAAAAAAAAAAACGGAACCTGCAAGGCAAAGGCATAATGAGCTAGTATGCATAGCATACTAGCTCATTATGAATGACTTACCTGAGAACGAAGCCCCCGAAGCCTCCCTCATCCACGATCTTCTGCGCCGCAATCAAACCCAGAGTGACTTCCGGGTCTCGCCGATCCAGCGCCGTCATTCGCTGAAGCGGCATATCGCCGTGATCTCGGCATCCTCAGTGCGCCAGCGCCCTGCTGTCTACGGGGCATGCGCCGTAGATAGCGGTGCCTTTTCTTTTCTAAATATCTCCTAAACCATGTAGGTTTAGGAGATATTTATTGGACCTACAGGTAAGCCTTAATCTAGGCTTACCTGTAGGTCAAAGTGGTTTGTAAGGGTTTACAACCACTTTAAGTCTGTAGGACAATAAACTGGCCCTTTGCTTGAAAAGTTTGGAGACCCCTGATCTAAAAGAACCAAATTATACTTTGTTTATATGTTTATAGTTATCACTGTTATCAATGGTGATAAAAATTTGCCAGAGGCTCTTTTTTTTTTAAGCTGTGAGTAAAGAATGGCTCTGCGCTGTTTACATAGAATCAGGGAAATTACGGATTAAGATCATGAGGGGGGTTGAATCTAGATTGCAATTTTAACAATTAATCATGCAGCTCTACCTTACACTTGCCCATGTTTTCTGCTTTTAACACAACAACTTCAGGGACATGTTCACTTTCCAATATATCCAATATATCCCACCCACTTTCAGTTATTATTGTGATGAGATAATCAATAGTATTCACTTGACCTGTCAGTAGTCATGATGTTATGGCTGATCGGTGTCCACTATAAAACACTGGATCTGGATGTACGGTTGACTACAGGGGCATTAGGGAAAAATGTATATTATAAATCTCCAGCATCTACCAGACAAAGAAATAAATTCTTGCTGGACTGATCCTTTAAGGGTGCATTGTAATTATATATGCACTTGCCATTCCATATCTACAGGGATACACGATTCTATATACAATGCTTGGATTAAAGCCCGATTTCTCCCCATGGACATCCACCAACAACTGAGATTTCACTTTTGGGTGGGCTGACCCTTTAAATAAGTGCAAACATCTGCACTGCAAATGTGACAGGTAACACGTTTCTAGGCTAATTTAATTTGACAGCTGTGAAGTCTAGTGCAAGTCAAGCACAGTTTACCCTGCTGTAGAAAAATGAAAACTTTGGATAAACTCATATGAACTCCACATATGGTACAAGATGTAATTATGTAACAGATGTCTTCCATGTCTTCTCAGACACAACTATTCCACTGAATGAAGAATGGCCTCCGCCTCCCGTACAGACCTCACCTCCCGCATGAAACTCAGAAGCTAATCTCACTTAACCCAGTGTAATTAGATGACCTCATTGACAACATGGGGGGGGGGGAAAAATGCCTTCATCGTGGTGGCAAACAGACAACGGGAAACTATTAATTACAGACAATGAAGACCTGAATCACACCTGAGAGATTTGTAGCTTAAAGTGGTTGTAAACCCTCCCTAAGGCCCCTTTCACACCGGGGCGGTGGCCGCGGCGACGGTAAAGCAGCGCTATATTTAGTGCTGCTTTACCATAGTTTTAGCCGCGGTATTCGGCAGCTCGCGGTGCGGTTTTACCCCCCCCGCGAGCGTCCGAAAAAGGGTTAAAATCCTGCGCAAAGCACCACCGTAGCGGCGCTTTGCGGCGGTATTGCCGTGGTGTCCCATTGAAATCAATGGGTAGGAGCGGTATAGGAGCGGTGAATACACCGCTACTATACCGCTCCAAAGATGCTGCTAGCAGGACTTTTTTTACCGTCCTGCTAGCGCACCGCTCCAGTGTGAAAGCCCGCCGGCTTTCACACTGGAGTGAATGGGGCCAGTTTTTTCAGGCGG
Source organism: Lithobates sylvaticus (assembly GCA_028564925.1). Lineage (NCBI taxonomy): Eukaryota > Metazoa > Chordata > Amphibia > Anura > Ranidae > Lithobates > Lithobates sylvaticus. The sequence goes on from CM053026.1 coordinate 64,971,460, forward strand.
TGTACAGGGGCTATTTTTAGCGATGTACCGCCTGAAAAACGCCCCAGTGTGAAAGGGGCCTAACAACTTTTGCTCTTCGTAATCTATATAGCACAGGCAGCTGATAGCTGCCTGTGAAAGTTCACTCACTGGTTTTTGTTGCGATATAAATCGTCCTATGTGCAGTGACGTCAGCCACGATTGCGCATTGCATATATCGTTTAACGGCACACAATGTGTACCGTTTCGGTCTCCACTGCATGCCGGGTCATTATGTTACACTGAGGACGGCACAGAGGCAAGCCTCGCGATGCTGTACTTGATTGCATGCTTGCAAGTGATTTGCCGTCATCATTGTTGTAGCTCGGTTGCCGTAGTAACGGCAAATCGAGCTAGAGGCTTGGTTTCGATGCTATGGCGCATGCGCGAGATTTGGACAGGGAAATTAAGTGTAGCGGCCATAACTCACAGAGGGGCGGCCTTTACTTTTGGGCTTACCAGTTACCTCCTCTTGGCTTGTCGGTGAATGTCCAGGGGTTCCCAGGGTTAATACCCAACAACTTTCGGATGCTGACACAATAAAAAGTCCTTTTGAAGGTTTTTATTCTTGCAGTGGTAACATCCAACATAACACAGTCTCAGATAGGAATAGAGGGCACGGGTGAAGAAACTCAGGCACCCAGAACTGCTGACATACACAGAATGTCTCTAATCAACCCAGAGAGTAGCCACTCGCAGCTGGGTACTTCAATGCTGGACAGACCTCTAACCAGAGGTATGGCAGCCAACAATGTGATCCGGAAACTTGCAAAAAAAGTCTGACACAAAATAAACTTGCAACCGAAGATGAATAGGAACCTTTCCCCAGTACCCGGAACTTTCTCTGTCTCCTTGGCGGTACCGTGGAAGTGTGGATTCTTTAGTGTCCATGCAACTCAGCTTCCAGGCTCTTCCTGAGATGCCAGCTTGTTGGCCCTCCTCTGAAGAGTCCTCCCCCGGTCACTTGTACGAGTTGCCACGTCCCTCCAATACCGAGAGAACACCGGGACGCCTTGAATCCTCCCTCAGTTACTGCGCCTCGGACCAGCCGTTTCCGAGACTCAGGAACAGACGGATCCTTGCCCAAGACCATGCGGGTCTATGGGGCTAGTCAAACAGACCATGTTGCGGGACGGCAATCGCTCCCAGGCCTGAGAACCCTCGCGGGGCTACCCTGGTCCAGAACCAGGAAATAGGACCAAGGCTGAACCCCGAACAAGTGACTTCAGCACCTTAAGTACCCTTCCCCAGACTACACAGCAGGGCCAGACGCGCCCACCGATTGGCTCCGGGGAAGACTGATACCCAAGACGTCCAACCAGGCCTGGTTCTAGGCCTGTCATGGGTACCTCACTGCACCCATGACCAGGCAGAACCCTAGTACAGCCCAGCCAAACTGATGCCAAAGTTAACCTGCACAATTAACCCTCAGAACCCCATTACTGTTATGAGGGAAAAACGAAATTTCCACATATAGCGCACACTTGTAAAAGTGTGCCCGCTACATAAGTAAGGGCGGAAATGACGTCCACAAGTTATTCAACATACAGGAGTACGAATGGCGCGGCCAATACCCGGAAGACGCAAAATAATAAAACTGATAAATAAGGTATTTGCAAGCCTCGTTTTTGAGAATTGTATATGTGTGTGGTTTAGCAATCATTTACACTATTTATATATTTTTAAAAAAAAAAAAAAAAAAAAAAGGAAAAAAAAAAAGTTACAGGATTTACTTCCTCTTAAGCTCAAAGCGGAAAAAAAAAAAAAAAAACTAGACAACCAAAAATTCCATGCATTTTAATTGTGCCGGTTAACATTTGAGCGCTCAGGTATCTGTAGTACCTTAATGCCTGAAGTTTCGAAAGGTACACAAGTTACTTATTGCTGCATTCACACTTTTTATTTTAACTATTTTTTTTTTACTTTTTTTATTTTTTAACGCACTGTACTAAGCTGGAGAAGTGATCAGGTTTTTTTTTTTATTTATTTATTTTTTTACACACATGCTTGCTTATAGCACTGATTTGCTATAAGCAACCATTTTACTGAATTAAACTGATTGTTTGTTTTGATTAGCTGTGATTGATCAAAGCTAAATCACATGGTACAGATGGGTTGTGATTGGCCCTGCCTGTACTATGTGATCACATTGACAAATCACAGCAAGCAACACAACTGTACACAATGGGTAGCATGAAAGGAAGTCATCCATTGTGTACAACTGTCATGTGGAGCTTGGGTTTACATCCACTTTAAGGTTTGTTTTAAAACGTGTAAAGGAGGCAGCACCAATGGAATTATAAAAGTCTCTATAAAACTATATAATAAAGTCCATAAGTTGTGTGGCTAGAGGAAGACACCATACACCAATGCTGATGAGGGAGAATGGATCCAACATTACCGATGTGTGCTTACACGATTGTATTGACACTCAAATTATAGAGAGGTCAACACCAGCATTGGGAAGACAAAATTGGATGGGTCATCTGCGTCACGGACTTTCTGCATCAACCATCGAGCCAGGCTTTCACCAGAGGGTGTAGGGTAACCTCAAAGGGATGTAACCAACACAATGGTGCAGTACGTCCCACAAATAGCTAAACCACTGATTTACTTAATTTAATGCACTTACAAGCACCAAAGTATAAAAAGCATATCAAACAATTGATCAAGATGGCTGCAGCAAATAGCATGCTTACGTCACAAGGTTCTGTCACACCTTACGTGATTCGTCATCGTTTGACGTCCTCAGGAGGTGTGGCAACCAAACGGCAGCACGCTTTAAATAACATACAAGCTGAAAATGACCAGCCGGAAATACGACGACATTTCCACAATGCACTCCACAGCCCCCCGAAAACAGTGCTGTGGCTAGCAATATATACCACAACCGCCAATGCTAAAAGCACCCCAATATCAAATTAGAAGAAATGCACTCAAACGGAGGCATAAAGTAAATAAAAAATAACAAAATTTATAAAAAAAATAAAATAAAATGTTAAAAATTAGTAGCACAACTGAGTGACTGATAATAAATAATCTAAAAAAAATTGCAATTGTAAAATTATTCAACAATCCCTCATTCCCACAACAATAGATAAATATAACAATGGTTTAAAATACATGAAAAATTCACACAGAATGACATGGCCAACAAATCTAGTCCTATAGCAGAATTAAAGATAAAATAATCAATAGACGATAACAAAAGCCTCAACTATTATTAATAAAACAATTCACATCCCATTCTATATTCATCCCCAATGGGGTATAGGTCTTGAGGGCATAAATCCAGCGTGTTTCATTAAGATTTGTGTTTTACCCTTAGGCCCGAAGGGGTTAAGCTCCAAAAAGGAGTGACTTAAGTGTGACTGGGGCCTTATGCCTGAAAATGCCTAAAAATGTGTCTTTTCCAAGCCTAAATAACCATCTCCTCCTCCTAGTAACTACCTTTCTATTGGCCAAAACAAAAATGCTCAGGTATATGCCAATGCCTTCTGTATCTAAGTTTTGTACTTCTTCCCAAAAAGTGCCACTTTTGCATTTGGGGAGAAGCACCATATATGCATGCAAGGTTACATGCCAATGCAGAAGCCCATAGGTATTTTCTCAAGCATACAGTGCCTTGAAAAAGTATTCACACCCCTTGAAATTTTCCACATTTCGTCATGTTGCAAGCAAAATTATTTTTTTAGGGATTTTATGTGATAGACTAGGGGTAGGGAACCTTTTGAGCCGAAAAATGCCGAAAAATGTGTTCAAAGAAATTGAGCGTGACGATTTTATAACAAAAAAAATATCAACTTCACACTCTCATCACAAAAAGGATTATTTATAAAGTAAATGCTTTAAAAAAATTGGAGTAGTGAGAAATTAACATCCTGCACTCTCACACCTCAGATCAGCCCTAATTCATGCACCCTCGCACCTCAGATCACTGTACCCCCTGCTCATCTTCCCCACCACTGTAACCCCCTACTCATCTTCCCCACCACTGTAACCCCCTGCTCATCTGCCCCACCACTGTAACCCCCTGCTCATCTGCCCCACCACTGTAACCCCCTGCTCATCTGCCCCACCACTGTAACCCCCTGCTCATCTGCCCCACCACTGTACCCCCCTGCACATCTGCCCCACCACTATAACCCCCTGCACATCTGCCCCACCACTATAACCCCCTGCACATCTGCCCCACCACTGTATCCCCCTGCACATCTGCTCCACCACTGTACTACCCTGCTCATCTGCCCCACCTCTCTACCCCCCTGCTCATTTGCCCCACCTCTCTACCCCCCTGCTCATTTGCCCCACCTCTCTACCCCCCTGCTCATTTGCCCCACTTCTCTACCCCCCTGCTCATTTGCCCCACCTCTCTACCCCCCTGCTCATCTGCCCCACCACTGTACCACCCTGCTCTTCTGCCCCACCACCGTACCTCCCTGCACATCTGTCCCACCTCTGTTGTCTCTGCTCATGTGTTCCACCTATGTAGCGCCTTTCTCCTCTCTCCACATCTGCCCCACTTCTGTGCCCCACTGCTATAAACCCATGGTCATCTGTCCCACCAATGTACCTCCTTTCTCCTCTGCCCTGCCACTGTACCCCCCTGATCTTCTGCCCAACCACTGTAACCCCCTGCTCATCTGTCCCACCAATGCACCAACTTGGTCGCTGTAGCCAGCCCCTATCCAGGTATCCGGCCCCGTTTTCGGACGCCGGGCGCCTGAATTACAGTGGCGGGTGTTTTTGAAGCACCTGATTAGAGCCATAGGCGCTAATAGGCTTAAAAAAAAAAAACAAAAAAAAAAAAAAAAAAAGGTAAACTGCGAGCGCAATCCATTGCATTTGCACACAAAACACTATATAATACCCATTTTTTGATAAAATATAAGAGATGAGGTTGTATTAGATAGATACTAAATGTGTCAAGCATCAAAACTGCATGCACCTGCTAAGTGGCAATAAATTACGGCACCCAAAATTGTCCATAAGCAATGCTTTAAAAGCCCTAAGAGGTAATAATTTAAAGTTAGCAATGAACTATGGCCCTAAAATTATTTCTCACTCCGGTGTGCTGAGCGATACTCCATATGTATTGTGCATTAGGGTCAGGGACCATGAACCAGAAAATGCAGTTAAAAAAAAAAATCACATGTAATAATTTAACATTACATTTAATGTAATAATAAAAGAATACAAATCAGGAACGTAGTCAAAAACAGAAGCTAGGGTAAGGAAGCCAAAATGGGTAATAAGACAATCTGGAATCAGGTAGCCAGGAATAGGGATCGACCGATATCGTTTTTCCGGTGCCGATACGATAATGATATTTCGGCCACCTCTCCTGCCGATAGCTGATATTATTTGCCAATATTTTGTACATTTAAACTTTTGAAAAATAACTGGCACCTTGCTGTGGGTGGGCGGCTGCTGGCTGGCACCTTGCTGTGGGTGGCTGGCTAGCCTGGCACCTTACTGTGGGTGGGTGGCTCCTGGCTGGCCTGGCACCTTACTGTGGGTGGGTGGCTGGCCTGGCACCTTGCTGTGGGTGGGTGGCTCCTGGCTGGCCTGGCACCTTACTGTGGGTGGGTGGCTGGCTGCTGGAGTGTCCGAGTATCGAGGCGAGGGAGGCCCAGTGCGTGGAGGCGTAATGACATTGTGTGCATGTCCCGCGCGCCCCTGCGCACTGGGTCTGCAGGCTTCTGGGCCCCAAAAAGATGGAGGTGGCCTGCGGAGACCAGTATCGGTAATATCAGTCTAGTTTGTGACCAATACCGATGTTTCGAAAAATGTTGTTGGCCGCAATAATCGGCCTTACCGATAGTTGGGCGATCCCTAGCCACGAATCAGCTTAGTCAGAAGCCAAAGATCAAAGTCAAACAGGAACACAGCAGAGACACACTGGATATGTTGACCATGGTGAAGGAACCGAAGGACTGAGCAAGGCAGTTTATATAGCCAGAAGGGGCTGGCTGTAGGCTGGACTAATGAGGGAGATAATGGTAACCAGAGTCAGTGTGGAAACAATGAGTGGCTGGTAATTATCTGACAGCTGAACAGCCAGAACACTGATGCCGCATACACACGATCGCACATTCCGACAACAAAATCCATGTTTTTCCATGTTTTTTTTCCCTGACGGATGTTGGCTCAAACTTGTCTTGCATACGCACGGTCACAAAAAGTTGGTTGGAAATTCGGAACGTCAAGAACGTGGTGACGTACGACGGGACTAGAAAGAGGAAGTTTAAAAAACACTTGCCGACCGCTCACTGTATATATATACACGTCATTTTTTTGAAGAGGGATATCTCTGTAACGGCAGCAGCTGCTGCCACAACCGAGATATCCATCTTTACAGTGAGTGGTTCGGCGGCGGGAGAGGTGCCACCCCCCCCCCCCTCCGCTACTCTCCCGCGCCTTCCACCGCCGTCGGCAGCGGCGGAGGCGATAGGTTCCTGCTGTGTGATGGGTATGGAGACGACTATACCATAGGAGGGCGGAAGCGACGTCAAAACGTCACTTCCGCCCTTAACCTGTAGCTGACCGCCCACTGTCAAATGACGGCGGAGCGGTGCAGCTCTTGTGGCGGGCCGCCATCATATGACGGCGCTCACTTTTTGGCCACTAGGGGGCGCGCGCGGGTGTCAGCCGCGTAGCTGGGGACCCGATGCGCGTGCCCGGCGGCCGCGATGTCTGCCAGGCACCCGCGATCGCTGATAACTGAGCAGGACGTGGATCTGTGTGTGTAAACACACAGATCCACGTCCTGTCAGAGGAGATACCGATGCCGTGTCCCTTGTACATAGGGACACCGATCGGTCCCCTCCCCCAGTCAGTCCCCTCCCCCCACAGTTAGAATCACTTACATAGGGAACATATTAACCCCTGCAGCGCCCCCTAGTGTTAACCCCTTCCCTGCCAGTCACATTTATACAGTAATCAATGCATTTTTATAGCACGGATCGCTGTATGAATGTGAATGGTCCCAAAAATGTGTCAAAAGTGTCCGATATGTCCGCCGCAATGTCGCAGTCACGATAAAAATCGCAAATCGCCGCCATTACTAGTAAAAAAAAAAAAAAAATTATAAAAATGCTATAAATCTATCCCCATTTTGTAGACGCTATAACTTTTGCGCAAACCAATCAATAGACGCTTATTGCGATTTTTTTTTTACCAAAAATATGTAGAAGAATACGTATCGGTCTAAACTGAGGAAAAAATTTGTTTAAAAAAAAATAAAAAAATTGGATATTTATTATAATAAAAAGTAAAAAATATTGCGTTTTTTCAAACTTGTCCCTCTTAATTTGTTTATAGCGCAAGAAATAAAAACCGCAGAGTTGATCAAATACCACCAAAATAAAGCTCTATTTGTGGGGAAAAAATGATAAAAATGTTGTTATTAGGGTACATCCTTGCATGACCGCGCAATTGTCATTCAAAATGCGACAGCGCTGAAAGCTGAAAAATGGCTTGGTCAGGAAGGGGGTGTTCGTACCTGGTAGGCAAGTGGTTAAAAAGGAAAAAAATTTTCAATGTCATTTTTTTAAATTACATTTTTTTTATTTATTTTTTTTATCCAAATATGAGATCTGAGGACTTTTTGACCCCAGATCTCATATTTAAGAGGACCTGACATGCTTTTTTCTATTACAAGGGATGTTTACATTCCTTGTAATAGGAATAAAAGTGATCAATTTTTTTTTTTTAAACAGTGTAAAAATGAATAAATTCAAGTAAAATAAATAAGAAAAAAAAAAACACCCCGTCCAGATGAGCTCGCGCGCAGAAGCGAACGCATACGCGAGTATCGCCCGCATATGAAAACGGTAGTCAAACCACACGTGTGAGGTATCACCGCTCTTCTGTAACTCAAAAGATGCAACCTGTAGAATTTTTTAAATGTCGCTTATGGAGATTTTTAAAGGTAAAAGTTTGACGCCATTCCACGAGCGGGCGCAATTTTGAAGCGTGACATGTTGGGTATCAATTTACTCGGCGTAACATTATATTTCACAATATAAAAAAGAATTGGGCTAATTTTACTGTTGTCTTATTTTTTTTTTTTATTCAAAAGAAATTTATTTTTCCCAAAAAAGTGCGCTTGTAAGACCGCTGCGTAAATACGGTGTGAAAAAAAGTATTGCAATGACCGCCATTTTATTCTCTAGGGTGTTAGAAAAAAAAAACAATATATAATGTTTGGGGGTTCTAAGTAATTTTCTAGCAAAAAAAAAAAAAAAAAAAACAGTTTTAAACATGAAAACAGAGTCTGAAAAACAGGCTTGGTCCTTAAAGAGGAGGTCCACCTGATTTTTATTTTTTTTTAAAAGTCAGCAGCTACAAATACTGCAGCTGCTGACTTTTAATAAATAGACACTTACCTGTTCCAGGTTCCAGCGATGACGGCAGAAGATGACGAGCGATCGCTCGTCTCTCGGCTGCCCCCGCCGCCATCCTCTGTCAGGGAATCAGGAAGTGAAGCTTGCGGCTTCACTGCCCGATTCCCTACTGCGCATGCGCGAGTCGCGCTTCTTTATTGGTCCCCGTTGTGTCCTGGGAACTGTGTGTTCTTCAGATAGGGGCGGGCATCCTCGGATAGGTGCGGGGCAACTACTCCCGGAAGTGGGTGCAGATACCTGTATTATACATGTATCTGCACCCCCCTCCCCCCTGAAAGGTGCCAATTGTGGCACCGGGGGGGGGGGGGCAATCCGATAAGCGGAAGTTCCATTTTAGGGTGGAGCTCCGCTTTAAGTGGTTAATAGCCAGTGCTGCTCTTCTGCTTGATTCCGAGCATGCATGGCACTTTGTGCGTCGGAATTGTGTACACACGATCGGAATTTACGACAATGGATTTTGTTGTCGGAAAATTTGAGAACCAGCTCTCAAATTGTGTGATGCAAATACTAATGAAAAATGTCCGATGGAGCCTAAACACGGTCGGAATTTCCAACAACAAGCTCCTATCAAACATTCCTATCGTGTGTACGGGGCATGAGACGAGAGCTGCTAAAAGCCCAGCCCTGACAATCAGTTGTTTTCATAAGCCGGGGCACAGACAAGCTTTTGTGTTCCTATGTGCATGGGTATGGGGGGGGACTTTTAAAAATGTGTCCGTTTGTATTTTATTTTATTAAACTTTAATGCAATTTCAGCTAAAGCCAATGGAGCACAAGTTATCCTCAATCAGCTTATTCCCTAGACAGAGCGGTTGGGGTTTGACAGCTCTGAACCCTGAAGATCTCAGAGCTGAGCGCTTCTGGGTTCTTACCATACAGGGAGATCAGCAAATAGATGTTTGCCAATTTCCCACTGCTCCCCATTTTGACATGCACCACAGAGGTCCAGGACAACCAGGAGGGACATGTTAGCTCAGGATACATGGCCAGGGGTATGTCAGGCAGGGGGGGGGGGGGGCTTCACCATGTATACATGAGCGGCTGTAAAGTAAAAATTACATTTACTCTGGCAGCCAGGAGAAAAAAAAAAAAAAAAAAACACTCCTGGCTACAATAGCAAGTTTGTTTACGTGCCAACACCGCTGACATCATTGACAACAATTACAGCGACAGCAGCAAAGCTCAACTCTGGGCTGCTGTTTAATGTATCCATGCAGTGGCATTTCCTAGGTCAAATGCTCACTTGATTAGGGGGAAGGGAGGGGGATGAAGTACTTCCATTATTCGTTGTTCCCCCGGATGCAGATGATCTCCTCTTCTGTCTGAGGATTCAGAATGTGGGCTGGGCATCACCCTCCTCCTGAACAATGCAGGACTGCTTGTCCTGCATTGTACATTATAGGGATGCACCAATATATCGTCCGCCGAACATCATCAGTTGAAAATGGGGTTATCAGCATTTTGCCAGTAGAACAAAAAAAAAAAAAAAAAAAAAAAAAAGGTGCTGATAATGGATTGCTGCGTCCCATTGACTTCAATGCAAAATCGCATTCAATTGACTTCAATGCAAAAACGCCAGCCACATCAATGAAATTTCAGAGAAAAAAAAACATTTTTTTTAAAACGGTCTATTAATTCGATTAGTAGAATAATTTTTGGTTTTGATCCAGAAATTTCATTTCGGTGCACCACTAGTACATTATGATGAAGAGCCAGCCAACGAGGGTCCGGTTGCATGGAGAGGATAAAGCCAGGATCAATCAATAAGTGAACCTATGCAGTACAGGGGAGACCCAACTGCATAGGTAGATTCAACAGCAACCTGTTTAAAATCTACCCATGCAGGAAACTGGAAAATAAAACATAAAAACTTACAAATTATTTACAACTCCCTCGCTGGCACTTTCTTACTTCACTCATCACAAAACAAGTTGAGAATCTGCATAGTTTACCACCCCCAATCTGTTATCAGATCCGGCTTAGGCCAAAAGATCTTACTGCCAGGTCTAGATTGTTCAAAGGAATATATTAATAGCAACATAAAAGCTTTTATCACAAGGGAAAAAAAACTATTCTGTTGTCCTAATTCCACCTTTGTACTCTCCCAGGACTAGGTGGAATGGCGAGACCGCTTTCCATTACAAAACATGCCAATACCAAAGGAGTGGTGCTTAGGATTGGGTGTGATTGAGCAACACCAATTTTACAGATTCTACAGTTTTTGACTTTGAAACCCAATTAAACCCCCTGTATTTACTTCTGTAATGCATATGCACTAATATATTGTGTGTATTTTTATAGAAAAAGTGCTGCAGTAAAAGGTAAAATACTCGCAGAACTCTGGGACCACCTACTCACACACATAAGCAACAGTCTGGGTCTCCAGCAGTCCCCTCCCCTGCACAAGTCTCCAATCAACAACACTGCTCAGCAAGCAGTGTTCAGGGAGGAGTATCAGACCACTGGGGAACCAGATCCCTACTTGTGTGTGAGAGCGCTCCGACTATCCAGTGTGCTTCTGGTTGCTAGGACGCAAGCAGCCACACAGTCATTGGTTGCTAGGATGCAGGCAGCAGCCAGCATGCTGGCAAAACAACGATCCTGCAGCCTTCAGATTTATTTCAAATTGTAAACAAATTGGTGGAGATCCTGAGTGACATCATTGATCAAATATGGTAATTATTATTTATACAAGATTTACATAGTGCCGGCAGTTTACGCAGCGCTTTACAATGTAAAAAGGGAGACAGTAGAGTTACAATACCATAAAATACAAATATTATAAACATTATAATCAAATAGGGTGGGGCAAGTGGTACAAAAGGTTATAACTGTGGGGGATGAGGTGATGAAAGTGATAAACGATTAGTTGGAGGAGTGATGGGCTTCCCTGAAGAGATGAGTTTTTAGGGATCGCCTAAAGGCAGCCACAGTAGGAGACAGCTGGACAGATTGGAGGTAGAGAGTTCCAGAGGATGGGAGAAGCTCCGGTGAAGTCCTGGAGATGAGCATAGGAGGAGAAGATAGAGGGGTTGGAAACCTAGTCCCCAACTAGGCTGCCACAAAAGGCATGGGGGAAATTGGGCTATCGCGATACAGTAGAGCAATAAAATGCAAAAATGTATAATAAATACATAAAAAAATGCAATAGATTTTTATTACTACAGAAAGAATAATTAATTACAAATTAAAACATGATAGCAGTTCATATAAATCACCAAAATTAAACCCCAGAAGAGAAGGATCACAGTGGGACATTTGATCACAGATGGCATCACTCAACTAGTTTCGCGGACAATAGCCGCTTCGTCAGGAGGGTATCCATATCCCAGCAAGCTGCAGGCACAAGGCGCCGCCACCAGAAGGGGTCTCCTGTGGCGACCCGGGGGGGAACTACAAATCGCGATGAACTGGAATCTGATGCAAAAAATGAATTAAAGGGTCCCGGGAAAGACAATCCTAATAAAGCAGAGGGTGTCCGCGTGCAGCCGCAGTGTGTAACTGTAGGCAAGCAGCAGAGGGTGGAGGCATGATAAAGCATGTCCAACCATGCCAAGGTAACTGTGGGTTAATTGGGGCACACGATCCCGGGTTCCCAAGTCCATAGCGAGGAGGAGGAGGAGGAGGACAGGAGGAGGGGAGGAGGAGGAGGAGGAGACAAGGGAGGGTTATGACCATATTTGGTCAATGACATCAGGCATCATCACTGGCCGGCTTGTAATGTTCAGCAGCCAGATGGGAAGCGCTCACCATGAAGATCGTTGTGGGTGTGGTGGGTCATCGTATTTTTGGGTCATTCTCCATTGCCACTGGATCAACATTTCTTGACTACATGATTGATGATGGTATTGGCACCATGGGACACGTTCGCTGACCCTCACTATCCTGGTGAACCACCCTGCAAGCTCCGTTAAGGGTCTAGTATGAAAAGCGTTCTTAATTCTCTTTAAAATACAGTTTTAACTGCAGTACATTACTAATGTGTTCTGCAAAAGGTTACATGTGAAGCTGGGAAGTTATTAAACCCAGATATACAAATACATGACAGAGCTCCACCGCTGGCACAATCCACCATCAGCTGTAATGCATTATTACAAAGATTCTTCTGTAAGCTGCCAAAGCAGGGAGATGTCACTCAAAAGCTGCAGCAAATGTAGAAGCTATAAAAACAACCTATTATATGAGCAATAGGAATACAGCCATGTTCAATTTGTAAATTGAACACCAGTAAAAAAAAAAAAAAAAGAAGAAACAAAATGTGACAGCCGACAGGTGTTTTCTTTTGTGTTTTAGCAACGCCCACATTGTTACTATTAATGCACCTCAACGCATCAAAAAATGGACAGCGCACCTTAACATATCACAGGTGTGAACTGGAACCATTTAAAAACAATGACTAACCTGTGTACATGTGAGGACTAACAACTTGCACTATTATTACCAAATTTATTGGGACGTCTGTCTTTACACACAAACTTTAATGGCATCCCAGTCTTAGTCCGTACGGTTCAATATTAAGTTGGCCCACCCTTTGCAGCTATAACAGCTTCAACTCTTCTGGGAAGGCTGTCCACAAGGTTTAGGAGTGTGTCTATGGGAATGTTTGACCGTTCTTCCAGAAGTGGATTTATGAGGTCAGGCACTGATATTGGACGAGAAGGCCTGACTCGCAGTCTTTGCTCTAATTCATCTCAAAGGTGTTTTATCAGGTTGGGGTCAGGACTCTGTGCAGGCTACTCGAGTTCCTAAACTCGAAACTCGCTCATCCATGTCTTTATGGTCCTTGCTTTTATATAGTTTTTTTTACTGTTTACATACTTAAAGTGGAGTTCCACCCTAAAGTGGAACTAGCGCTCATCGGAACCCTCCCCCCCTCCGGTGCCACAGTTGGCACCTTTCAGGGGGGAGGGGGGTGCAAATACCTGTCTAAGACAGGTATTTGCACCCACTTCCGGACATAGACTCCCACGGGAGTCTATGCCTCTTCCTGTCCCGCCGCGCTGTCTGCTGGGACACACGCGGGTCCCAGAGACAGCGCGGGCGATTCCCATTGCACTGCGCAACTCGCGCATGCTCAGTAGGGTAATAAAATGCAAAAATGTATAATGTATAATTTCTTGGCTTCGGCTGCCGACACCGCTGGACCCTGGAACAGGTAAGTGTCCATTTATTAAAAGTCAGCAGCTGCAGTATTTGTAGCTGCTGGCTTTTAATTTTTTTTTTTTTCGGTGCAATCCCTCTTTAACCACTTCCCTACCCGCCCATGTACATATGACGCCCACAAGGTGGATCTCCCATCCTGGGTGGGCGTCATATGACGTCCTCTCATTCCCGGCCACCTGGGGGGCGCTCGGGACCCGGTGCGAGTGCCCGGCGGCCGCGATGTCCGCCGGGCACCCGTGATTGCCCGTTAAAAAAACGGGACCGTGCGGGACCGTGGAGCTGTATGTGTAAACACACAGCTCCACGTCCTGTCAGTGGAGAGCAGACCGATCATGTGATCCCAGTACGGAGGATCACTGATCGGTCTCTTCCCCTTGTGAGTCCCCTCCCCCCACAGTTAGAATCACTCCTATAGGGAATACATTAACCCCTGCAGCGCCCCCTAGTGTTAACCCCTTCCCTGCCAGTCACATTTACACAGTAATCAATGCAATTTTATAGCAACGATCGCTGTGTAAATGTGAATGGTTCCAAAATGTGTCAAAAGTGTCCGAAGTGTCCGCCGCAATGTCGCAGTCACGAAAAAAAAATAAAAAATAAATCGCAGATCGCCGCCATTACTAGTAAAAAAATAAAAAATAAAAAATGCAATAAATCTATCCCCTATTTTGTAGACGCTATAACTTTTGCGCAAACCGATCAATATACGCTTATATATGCAATATACGATTACCAAAAATATGTAGAAGAAGAATACATATCGGCCTAAACTGAGTAAAAAAATAGTTTTTTTTTTTTAAAAAAAAATTGGATATTTATTATAGCAAAAAGTAAAAAATAGTGTTTTTTTTCAAAATTGTCGCTCTTCTTTTGTTTATAGCGCAAAAAATAAAAACCGCAGGGGCAATCAAATACCACCAAAAGAAAGCTCTATTTGTGGGAAAAAAAGGACGTCAATTTTGTTTGGGTGTAACGTCGCACGACCGTGCAATTGCTAGTTAAAGCGACGCAGTGCCGAATCGCAAAAAGTGCTCTGGTAAGGAAGGGGGGAAAATGGCCCGGTGCTGAAGTGGTTAAAGAATTTCTTGGGATTTCTTTTGCTCTCCTCCGCTATGTATCTTTCATGTTGTATCTTAGCCGTCCTTATTGCACCCTTACATTTCTTGTCTCATTCCTTATAAAGTCTGAATGCTGATGATGATCCCTCAACCTTGTATTTTTTGCAAAAACTTCTCCTTTGCTTTTATATGCATTTTTACATTGGAGTTAAGCCATCCAGGACTTTTGTTCGCTCTTTTAAATTTATTACCCAATGGGATGCATTGCAAACCCATCTCTCCTCCGCATTCTTTGTTCCTAAGATTTTATCCCAATTTATGCCTTTGTGCATTGGTGTGCAGTCATGTTGGAACAGGAAGGGGTCATCCCCAAACATTTCCCACAAAGTTGGAAGCATGAAATTGTCTAAAATGTCTTGGTATGCTGACGCCTTAAGATTTCCCTTCACTGGAACCAAGTGAAAAACAACCCCATATCATAATCCCCCCTCCACCAAATGATTTTGACCAGTATACAAAGCAAGGTCCATAAAGACCTGGATGAGCGAGTTTGGGGTGGAGGAACTTGACTGGCCTGAGTCCTGACTCTCAATAGCCCTACTGAGTAGCCCTGCACACCTCATGAAGAAAGCCCCAGCCTTTTCAGGGCAACAGTTTGATTAACAGAGAGGAAAGGGTGGAAGTTCCTCCTCCGAGTCATTTGACTGTACGTGTTATGAATAAATCTGTAACGCAAGAGATTACGCTATTTACCGTATATACTCGAGTATAAGCCGACCCGTATATAAGCCGAGGCACCTAATTTTACCACAAAAAACTGGGAAAACGTATTGACTCGAGTATAAGCCTAGGGTGAGAAATGCGCAGCTACTGTAAGTGGAAAAGAGGGTCAACAATGCCCATTTGCAGCCTCACTGTGCCCATTTACATGTCTCACTGTGCCCATTTGCAGCCATAGGTCCCCCAAACTTAACTTTGTAGTTAAGGGTTCCTAGATGCCCCCTAGCTGCAGCCAAAAGCCCAAAGGGTCCCAAAATGACATTGCTGCAGATGGACACAGTTGACTGACTTTGGGGCCCTGTATCTCAGGGCCACTTGGTGCTAATTTGGATATGTTGTAGTGCTAGTTCCACTGGGTTTGCACTAGGGTTCTGCCTGGTTCCTAGCACCAAGTGGCCCCGAGATACGGGGCCCCAAATTGAGGTCGGAAAATGTCAAGCACTTTAATGCAGCAGAGAATGACATTTTCCGAACCACTTTGGGGCCCCGTATCTCAGGGCCACTTGGTGCTAGGAACCCCAAATTTGGATATGTTGTCGTGCTAGTTCCAAAAATGTGGGGTTCCTAGAGATACGGGGCCCCAAGTCGGGTCAGAAAATATTCTCTGCTGCAGAAAAGTGCTTGACTCAAGTATAAGCCGAGGGGGGCATTTTCAGCACAAAAAAAAAATGTGCTGAAAAACTCGGCTTATACTCGAGTATATACGGTATTCAGGCAATTCACAGCATAGCAGCAAAATCACTGTGCAGCACCTGCAGTGCAAGTTGTCATGTGCCACCTTCTATGATAAATATGAAATAAGAATATTCAATATTTCACATTAAGATTAAAGAGAAATACTTTATCATTTATTTTTTAGCCACAAAGAAAAGCTTGCAGTCACCCGCAAACACTGCAGTAAAGCATGCAATGCTTTGTATTTTGAAAAGCACACCAAAAGCCCATACACAACACATCTGTGCTACAGTGCATGATCTGTGTACGTTCTCCTGCATTGGAGCCCATTCATAATAAATAAGCTGTGGTGGTAGTGCAGCACACTGCAGAGTGTTGCAGATCCATTAAAACCAAGATAATACCCAACAAGAGCTAGATATTAAATTATTTAATTAAAAAAATATAGTAAATTCATTAATAATTGATTTTCCATTTTTAGATTTTTTTTTTTTACTTTTGAAAGTGGTATTAAAGTGTTACTAAACCCACAACAGTAAAACCAGTCTGTATATGCAGTGAAGCATGCGTGTTCTACTCACAGAGGAACCTAAAGGGTTAATCCTGTGCTTTGTGTAAAAAGGCTGTTTGATCCTGTCTTCTCCTCCCCTTCTTTTACTGTCCCCAATCCATCTGCTGATAGTACAGAGCCTTGGGGGCACTCTGCACATGCTCAGTTTGGTGTGTATTGCTAAAGGGGTTTTTTGTTTTTTTTTGGGAGGGTGCATGTGACCAGCACATGGCTAATCAGCACTCTCCAGACATAGGACAGAGGAGAATGAAAATTCCTCCTACAAGCTTTAACCAGACACTGATAGAAGTCACAAGACTGCTATATACTGCTGATGAGGAAAGGTATTTAGCAGTTTAAGTTTACTAAAATAATTTATTAGCCATGTTCTGTGTACTATGGGAGACCAGATATAGTGAATGCAGGGTCCTGGGTTTGGTAACACTTTAAAGTCTAAATTTGAAAAATCACTGACAGGTAGGGGACCTTAGTGGTCCCTTCTGACATTAATGCCTCTCCTGGCCTGACAGAGGGTCAGGGGTCATGCAGCCTCATAAGACAGACAGAGGAGAATGAAAACTCCTCCAAGCATTAACCACTTCAGCCCCGGACCAATTGGCAGCCAAAGGACCAGGCCCCTTTTTGCGATTCGGCACTGCGTCGTTTTAACTGACAATTGCGCGCTCGTGCGACGTGGCTCCCAAACAAAATTGGCGTCCTTTTTTTCCTACAAATAGAGCTTTCTTTCCTACAAATAGAGGTTTTTATTTTTTGCGCTATAAACAAAAATAGAGCGACAATATTGAAAAAAAAATCACTTTTTGCTATAATAAATATCCCCAAAAAATATATAAAAAAACATTTTTTTTCCTCAGTTTCGGCCGATACGTATTCTTCTACATATTTTGGTAAAAAAAAAAAAATCGCAATTAGCGATTGATTGATTTGCGCAAAAGTTATAGCGTTTACAAAATAGGGGATAGTTTTATAGCATTTTTATTAATATTTTTTTTTTTAGTAATGGCGGCGATCAGCGATTTTTATTGTGACTGCGACTGGCGGACACATCGGACATTTTTGACACATTTTTGGGACATTTGTCATTTATATAGAAATCAGTGCCATTTAAATAGCACTGATTCCTATGTAAATGACAGTTGTAGTGAAGGGGTTACCACTAGGGGGCGGGGAGGAGTCAGTGTGACGTGTGTGTGTTTTTTTACAGTAGGGGGGCGTGGCTGTACGTCTGACGTCATTGATTGGCGTTCCCGATGACAGGGAACCGCCGATCACTGACAGTCAGTGTAGGAAGCGCGGGGAGAGGTTTGTTTACACAAACCTCTCCCCGTTCTTCAGCTCCGTAACCCGATCACGGGACACCAGCGGCGATCGGGTCCGCTGGTCCCGCGGCCGGGGTCACGGAGCTCCCGACAGGGTCGCGAGCGCGCCACTGGCGGCGTGCGTGCGACCCACGGGCAGGCAAATGCACGATCATGTATATATACGTGATTTTGCCTGCCCGTGCCATTCTGCTGACGTATATATGCAGTGGGCGGTCGGGAAGCGGTTAATCAGTGCTCAGCCAGCCACTAATAGTAGTCACAAGACTGCTATATACTGCTGATGAGAAAAGGTATTTGGCGGTTTATATGTACTAAAATATTTGCATTTCCATGTTCTGTGTACTGTGGGAGACCAGATATAGTGAGTGCAGGGTCCTGGGTTTAGTAGTCTGAATTTGAAAAATCACTGACAGTTAAGGGACCCTAGTGGTCCCTTCTGACATAAAGGCCTCTCCTGGCCCGTCCGTGGTAATGTAATCTGAGCTGTGCATGCACAGCTCAAACCACATTTATTTACTGTATACCATTCTATGAAGGGACTCCTGTGTGCATGCGTGGGGGGTGACGTCATTGTGGCCCGACCATTCAAGCAGCTGGAGAGGGAACCCGGAAGGAAGACCGGGCAAAGATGGAAGCACCCAGGACCAGCTGGAGTGGCATACCGCCCAACTTTTTGAGATGGGAATGAGGGACACCCATCAGCAAAAGTATGCAGGCATAGGACACACCCCTCGCCACACCCCCTTAAAGGACAATTGTACAAAAATACAAGGATTGTTTTTTTTTTTTTGTTTTTTTTTACTTTTCCTTTATATTGGTATTAGGAATTTACAGTACAAATGCAGCAATTTAGAAATTAGATGAAAGATTTAGCGCTGGGAAACACTTTTTGATAGATAAAAAGTGCATTTTATATAGGTCAGACCAAAATGAGGGACAAACGAGGAGGGACAGAGGGACATTGCTCCAAATCAGGTACAGTTGGGAGGTATGGAGTGGTGACAGCGCAGCACTGGCTGACTTTGTTTGACAGGTAAGTCTCCCATAATGTGCCAACACGCGATTCACACATAGTATAAACTGCCTCGGGAGCCCATTTAAAATAATAATAAAAGCAAAAAATGTAATACACCTGTAGCGGTCACACTTCAACAAGTGTGCGCTATAAGTGGAAATTTAGTTAATTGTACAGGTTTACTTTGGCATCAGTCTGGCTGGGCTGTACTAGGGTTCTGCCTGGTTATAGGTGCAGTGAGGCACCCATGACAGCCCGAGAACCAGGCATGGTTGGACGTTTTGGGTACCAATCTTTCCCGGAGCCAATCAGTGGGCGTGTCTGGCCCTGCTGTGTAGTCTGGGAAGGGGTACTTAAGGTGCTGAAGTCACGTGGTTCAGGGGTTCGGCCGCAGCTTTGATTCCTGGGTCCGGTCCGGGGCAGCGCCGCGAGGGGTCCCGGGCCTAGGAGCATTTGCCGTCCCACAAGCATGGTCAATCCGACCAGCCCCAGAGGCCCTCATGGTCTGGGGTGGGGATCCGTCTGTTCCTGAGTCTCGGAACTGGCTAGTCCGAGGCCCAGTAACTGAAGGAGGATTCAAGGCGTCCCGGTGTGCTCTCGGTATTGGAGGGACACGGCAACTCATACAAGTGACCGGGGAGGAGGGCCAACAAGCTGGCTACTCAGTAAGAGCCTGGGAGCCGAGTTGTATGGACACTAAAGAATCCACACTTCCACAGTACTGCCAAGGAGACAGAGAAAGTTCCAGGTACTGTGAGAAAGTTTCCTACTTATCTTCAGTTACAATTTAGTCTGTGGCAGAGACTTTGCTACGTTTTCGAATCACATGTTGGCTGCTAGATTTCTGGCTAGAGGTTTATCCAGCAGTGGAGCACCCAGCTGCGAGTGGCTACTCTCTGGGTTGATTAGAGACATTCAGTGGATGTCAGCAGTTTAAGGTGCCTGAGTTTATCACCCGTGCCCTCTATTCCCATCAGAGACTGTTATGTTGGATGTTACCACTGCAGAATAAAAAACCTTTAAAAGGACTTTTATGTGTCAGCATCTGACGTCGTTGGGTACTGACCCTGGGAACCCCTAGACAACCGACAAGCCACGAGGAGGTAACCGGTAAGCCCAAAAGTCAAGGCCGCCCCTCAATGGGTTATGGCCGCTGCACACCTTTAATTGAAAATACACATATGTATGTATGTATGTATGTATATGTATATGTATGTATGTATATATATATATATATATATATATATATATATATATATATATATATATATATATATATATATATATATATATATATATATAATATAATATTATATATATATATATATAAAATTTAGGACATTGCTTTTCAATTAATCAGTTGATGAGAAAGATAAGACTGCAGATAACTTCTTCCATGATGACACCAATCTTCCCATTACCCTGACATTAGGAGAGGTCTCTGTGGATTATGTGTTTTTCAACCTCATGGCATCCAGTTTTAAGAATTTCAGACATTTCCTAAATGTTATTCCTATTGCCGAATGCCTTTTATGCCAGCAAAACAATCAAGAGACATCTGACATTTGGAACACTTTTTAGGAACGTGCTGAATGCCGACCTTTATGCATCTAGATAATAAAACTGCAATTTGTGTGAAGCACTAAAAACAGATGCTTCCCATGTATTCTTTTTTTTTACAGAAATATTTAATTGAAAGTAGAACTCTAGCCAAAACCTTTTATTTTATTTTTTTATTTTTTTTAGGGATGCACAGATGCCATTTTTTTTTTATTTTTTTTAACATCGAGCACAAGTACCAAAACTTTTTTTTTTTTTTTAAAGTGACACTGAAGGTTTTTAAAAATAACAGACATGTCATACTTCCCTCCACTGTGCAGCTTATTTTGCACAGAGTGGCCCCGAATGGCGTTGTATGGGGTCCCCCGGCGGCTCTCCTAGCTCCTCCCAGTCTCAGATAACCCCCTGGGAGAAGCGCTCTCCCGGGGCGTTACCTTGCGGGTGCGCTCCCGAGTCCTGCATTCGGCGTCCATAGCCGCTGAGTGCAGGACTCGGCCCCCCCCCCCCCCAGACACCCGCGTCATTAGATTTGATTGACAGCAGCGCGAGCCAATGATCTGCGCTGCTATCAATCTATCCAATGAAGAGCCGAGCAGACCGGGCCAAAATCCAGTGCGCTCAACGTGGGACTTTCGAAGGCTCAGGTAAGTAAACGGGGGGGCCGGGGGGCCAGTATGCATCGGATGTTTTTTCACCTTAACGCATAGGATGCATTAAGGCCCTTTTCACACTGGGGCGTTTTTCAGGCGGTACAGCACTAAAAATAGCGCCTGTACACCGCCTGAAAAAAAACGGCCCCATTCACTCCAGTGTCACACTGGAGCGGTGCGCTAGCAGGACAGTAAAAAAAAGTCCTGCTAGCAGCATCTTTGGAGCGGTGATTTCAATGGGACACCACGGTAATACCGTGGCAATACCGTGGCAATACCGCCGCTACGGCAGTGCTTTGCGGGGGATTTTAACCCTTTTTGGGCCGCTCGCGGGGTAAAACCGGCCCGCAAGCGGGCGAAAACGCTAAAACAATGGTAAAGCAGCGCTAAATATAGTGCTGCTTTACCGTCGCCGCGGCTCCCGCCCCAGTGTGAAAGGGGCCTAAAGGTGGAAAAAACGGGAACCTTTACAACCCCTTTAAGTACTCGCCGTTACCAATTACTGATACCTTTTGCCTAGGGAGTAGGTAGAGGGGTGGTTTGGAAGGTGGGAGTTTGGTAAAGCGGGGAGGCGGTTAGTAGGAGTTTAAGGGAGGGCAACTAGAAGGGACTCTGGAAACACAAAGGACAGAGAGATCAGCACCATCTAAGTGCAGTATGACCACAATTTAATGTATAAAAAAGGTAAGAAATACACTCTGAAGGTTAAAAACAATTCCAGCATAAATGATGAATGTGGTGTTCATCCACTCTTCTCTTAGGTGGTAGCCACTGGTGTGTCGGTGGCCCGAGGTCCGGGTGTGCTGGTGGCTCCCAGCGCGTCCTGGTAAATCCCTAAATCCCGCTACAAATCCAAGGGAGGACGACGATTCGCAGTCCAAGGACCTTGGCTATGGAACGCTCTACCCACTGACATCCGCATGGAGGAAAACCATTGGGCCTTCAGGAAAAATCTCTTCTAGACCCACCTCTTCTAACAAGCAGGAAGCACAGGACAGGTCAAGCGCCTCGAGGCGATTCAGTTCGCAGTTGCAGCGCTATACAAGTCTTTCATTCATTCAGAGAAACTTGGGTGCACTGATGACATCACTCCCGGGTACCCGGAAGTGAGGTCATCGGTGCGCCCGAGTTTACCTGGAAGTCTGGTGGCTCCCAGCACACACCAGCAGCTACCACCTGAGAGTAGAGCAGCTCTAAACTGCTCTCTGTAATTCAGCTGGCGAGAGGTGAATTCCGGACAGATGAAATGTCATTGTCATTGGAGGTGGCCCTGCTCCTTAACCAATAAATGCTGGCATTCTTTTCTTTACATTTCAGCTGTTAGTAGGGAAATTGAGAAGAATCGAGCAAGAAGGCAACGGTTTTGGGTATCGGTGCATTTGTACGAGTATCAATACCCATGCAAATGCCTGGTATCGGCACCGATATCGATGCAACCCTACCTTTTTTGGGTGGCTTTGTGCAGAAAGGAGTTTGAACCCATGTAGAAAAACTTTGGGTGGGTGTCTCATGGACACACGGAGCGTGGATCAGAAGCGAGCATGCATGCGTTTTCCCATAGCAAGTGAGGAAGGTGCCAGGAGCACCAGCGGAGGACCCAAGAAGAGGAGGATCAGGGCTGCTCTGTGCAAAACCATTACACAGAGCAGGTAAGTAAAACATGTTTTTTTTTTTCGTTTTTTTTCTTTTTTACCTTTAGTATCGCTTTAAGCTGGCCATACATGGATCAAAATTCAGCCAGTTGAGCAGGGACTGGCCGAATTTCGATCAATGCATAGAGGGGTTTGGTTGAAATTGATTGATTTCTGTACAACCAGCCTGTTGGGTATTTCCTGATCAATCAGTGCCACTGCCTATAACCAGCAGCACTGATCAGTGCATTCTGACAGTAGGGAAGTCTCCCTGCTGTGAGAATACAATACCTCAGTGGGATGGATTTCATAATTTTCATTCATTTTACATCAAGTGTGTGGATGGGGGAATCTGATATTTTTTCATTCAACCCACTGGTTGAACAAAAAAATAAATCATAATGCATGGGCTGCCTTAGCTGTCACCAGAACATGGCTCCTCACTAGAACGCTATTCTGAGTACAACGCCAAAAATTTGGCTTTTTTCCACCACTTTTAAAGCCCAAGACAACGGCCTCCAGGACAAACAGAGTTGATCTCTTGCAGCTATGCAGACAGCCATTGAAATGTGATCGTGTTCTTACCACTCACCACTAAGGATAACCCAGGGATTGGTCCAAACTTGGGTTCAGGGTTAACCCAGAAAGAAAGTCACTCGCATCTACTGCCGCCCAATCAAATGCATGTACACAAAGGGGCGGGGATGCTGGCCACATCAATAGCCGAATATGGCGACATTAGGTCAATCTCATTGCTCTAATATGGCCACGTGCAAAGCAGGGTTCACCAAAAACCCCGGAATTAATGAATTTGAACACAAAAGGTTTTTCTTAACTGAATGCAGAACCCCAGTAAAGCAAGGCAACAATGTTACATAGTAGGTGAGATTGAAAAAAAAGACACAAGTCCTACCTATGTGTGTAATTACATGTCAGTATTACATTGTATATCCCTGTATGTTGCGGTCGTTCAGGTGCTTATCTAATAGTTTCTTGAAACTAATCAATGCTTCCCGCTGAGACCACCGCCTGTGGAAGGGAATTCCACATCCTTGCCACTCTTACAGTAAAGAACCCTCTACGTAGTTTAAGGTTAAACCTCTTTTCTTCTAATTTTCATGAGTGGCCACGACTCTTGTTAAACTCCCTCCTGCGAAAAAGTTTTATCCCTATTGTGGGGTCACCAGTACGGTATTTGTATATTGAAATCATATCCTCTCTCAAGCGTCTCTTCTCCAGAGAGAATAAGTTCAGTGCTCACAACCTTTCCTCATAACTAATATCCTCCAGACCCTTTATTAGCTTTGTTGCCCTTCTTTGTACTCGCTCCATTTCCAGTACATCCTTCCTGAGGACTGGTGCCCAGAACTGGACAGCATACTCTAGGTGCGGCTGGACCAGAGTCTTGTAGAGCGGGAGAATTATCGTTTTATCTCTGGAGTTGATCCCCTTTTTAATGCCAATATTCTGTTTGCTTTGTTAGCAGCAGCTTGGCATCGCATGCCATTGCTAAACCTATGATCTACTAGGACCTCCAGGTCCTTTTCCATCCTAGATTCCCCTAGAGGTTCTCCCCCCAGTGTACACTTAGTCACCATTTTACCCAAGCAAGTATTGCCACCTCTTTGCAAGGCATGCCTCCCCTTTAAATATAATACTGCCAAGCAACCATTAGACATGAGTTCAGATAAAATCTGCTTTTATAGACTGAAACAAAGTCAACACATTAAATTTCATCACCTAGGCAACATCAATATGTTCCTGAGTAATAGTCTAAAGAAGCATTGCTTAGCTATGTAAACACGGTTAGCGATTGCCTTCTGCCATGCACACTTTTTATGGCTGTCCCGACATTAAGGCCACAACAAGAGGACCTCTGTTACATTTTATTAGGAAACTCTTTGTACTAAATAACATTTCCTGGTCTGTTTAGGCTGGCCGACAATCGGGACATCTGCATTGTAAAGAGAGATAAGTTAGATGACGTTGGAAGGAAATAAACATATTTTGTGATATGGATGGTACAGATGGTTCAACAGTGAAGTGATGCGACAATAATTCCAATTGAGAACAGTAAATACTGGATCTAATTGAGGGACCTTAGCCTGGTGATAATCCACTGACTGTCGTGTTGAAAACATACATTTTACTTTACAAAGCACTGACTGTGCAAACCTAAGAAAGCAATCTGTCCATAATTTGGCCTTCAAAACTGATGGTCCTTAAACTTGGTTGTGTGTATTGAAAGTCATTACTGCACTCCTCTGGAGTTGAACACAAATAAATGTGTACTCCAGTCAAAAGGACTCAAAATGCATAAAAGGGGGTCACACAGTGGCCGCCCGTCCATAGGGGGCACACGCCACCCGCCCCCCCCCCCCCAGCAGTCACCAAAAAAATTTAAAATTCCTTTAAGTGCACTGTGTTCGGGCGCCACATGGGAAGCGCCACATCTATGCAATCACAAGATTGCAGACGAGACGCTTCATTTGCTGGGTTTTGAATGGGCTTGTGGCACAGGCCACCGCGCCGGACAACTTCCGCCTGCCCGTAGTAACACAGATGTGAGGAGGGACTCCGCTGCTGGGGGGCACCAGATGTGAGGAGGGACTCCGCTGCTGGGGGGCACCAGATGTGAGGAGGGACTCCGCTGCTGGGGGGCACCAGATGTGAGGAGGGACTCCGCTGCTGGGGGGCACCAGATGTGAGGAGGGACTCCGCTGCTGGGGGGCACCAGATGGGAGGAGGGACTCCGCTGCTGGGGGGCACCAGATGTGAGGAGGGACTCCGCTGCTGGGGGGCACCAGATGTGAGGAGGGACTCCGCTGCTGGGGGGCACCAGATGTGAGGAGGGACTCCGCTGCTGGGGGGCACCAGATGTGAGGAGGGACTCCGCTGCTGGGGGGCACCAGATGTGAGGAGGGACTCCGCTGCTGGGGGGCACCAGATGTGAGGAGGGACTCCGCTGCTGGGGGGCACCAGATGTGAGGAGGGACTCCGCTGCTGGGGGGCACCAGATGTGAGGAGGGACTCCGCTGCTGGGGGGCACCAGATGTGAGGAGGGACTCCGCTGCTGGGGGGCACCAGATGTGAGGAGGGACTCCGCTGCTGGGGGGCACCAGATGTGAGGAGGGACTCCGCTGCTGGGGGGCACCAGATGTGAGGAGGGACTCCGCTGCTGGGGGGCACCAGATGTGAGGAGGGACTCCGCTGCTGGGGGGCACCAGATGTGAGGAGGGACTCCGCTGCTGGGGGGCACCAGATGTGAGGAGGGACTCCGCTGCTGGGGGGCACCAGATGTGAGGAGGGACTCCGCTGCTGGGGGGCACCAGATGTGAGGAGGGACTCCGCTGCTGGGGGGCACCAGATGTGAGGAGGGACTCCGCTGCTGGGGGGCACCAGATGTGAGGAGGGACTCCGCTGCTGGGGGGCACCAGATGTGAGGAGGGACTCCGCTGCTGGGGGGCACCGGATGTGAGGAGGGACTCCGCTGCGGGGGGGCACCAGATGTGAGGAGGGACTCCGCTGCTGGGGGGCACCAGATGTGAGGAGGGACTCCGCTGCTGGGGGGCACCTGATGTGAGGAGGGACTCCGCTGCTGGGGGGCACCTGATGTGAGGAGGGACTCCGCTGCTGGGGGGCACCTGATGTGAGGAGGGACTCCGCTGCTGGGGGGCACCTGATGTGAGGAGGGACTCCGCTGCTGGGGGGCACCTGATGTGAGGAGGGACTCCGCTGCTGGGGGGCACCTGATGTGAGGAGGGACTCCGCTGCTGGGGGGCACCTGATGTGAGGAGGGACTCCGCTGCTGGGGGGCACCTGATGTGAGGAGGGACTCCGCTGCTGGGGGGCACCTGATGTGAGGAGGGACTCCGCTGCTGGGGGGCACCTGATGTGAGGAGGGACTCCGCTGCTGGGGGGCACCTGATGTGAGGAGGGACTCCGCTGCTGGGGGGCACCTGATGTGAGGAGGGACTCCGCTGCTGGGGGGCACCTGATGTGAGGAGGGACTCCGCTGCTGGGGGGGCACCTGATGTGAGAAGGGACTCCGCTGCTGGGGGGGCACCTGATGTGAGGAGGGACTCCGCTGCTGGGGGGGCACCTGATGTGAGGAGGGACCTTCCTCTGGATCAACTGTGGGTATAGGATTATGTATACAAGATGGTATAATTTTATTTTTTTTCCCTTTTATTGGTTGAGCTAGATGAACGTGTGTGTTTTCAACCAGACTAACTATGTAACTGTTACATATCTTACTGACCTCAGTTTGTCACCCAGGAACTGACGTAAAGCATTAAGTCGCCCCTACCCCTTTTCGTCAGGAATTTGCCCATCTGGGAACATCTTCGCTTGTTTGTAAGGCAAGAAAGATATTCCCAAACACATCAATTTAAGCGCCCCAAAGCTACCAATCAAATTTCACCTGCCTTGGAAGACTGAATTTGATTGGTGGTACAGAAAACAGAAGAAAGGAAGTTACGGCACATGAGCTTCAAGAAGCAGAGCTTGCCACTGTAAAATGTATGAAATTCTGTAAAATCTTGCTGTGGTGAATTACTAAAAACACATGATTGTAGTCTAATTGGACATTTGGACTGAAGATGCAGCGTTGGCTGGATAACATCAACAGTTCATTGACTTGCGGGCCAAAGGGTTGTCAAGACGCATCCACCTTGTCAGTGGAGGGCAAAAAGGTCTGAACCTGAAACCTATGCTGCTAAAGTAGTTCAAAGCTCATAAAATGCCCCTTTTCTTTGTTACTTGGACCCAGGATGGAAGTCAATTTACGATGATGCACTTCATTTAAAGTCCCAAAACTCCCTTTTTGCTAAAGCTCATAGGGGGGCACTTTAGCCTTGGGTTGTAAAGGACCTTGTCCCAGCACTGATTGGATCACTTGTCGGGCACTCTGGTTGTATCCACAATCCATTATGTCACTACTGTGTTCTTTAGGTAGAGGTTGGTGTAAGGAACCATAGCATAGAAATCCAGGCATCTGCCACACCTGAAAGTATTGATTATAGAAGATTCCTCAGGTAGTATAGCTCTTCAAGGGAGCAAAGATCTGAGGTACGGGTCATGGGACAGGTGAGTATCATTAGTCTTCTTTTAATATGATCTCCTAACAAACGTTTTTAAAGGGGTGACAAAGTGAAGTACATCTCTGATATCATTGCCTGACCAGTGGCGTAATAGGGTTGAAATAACAGGGTAGGCATCAGCACCAAGCTAAAGACAGGAGACGTGAAGTCTATTGCATAAGGACCATTATTCCCTAGCAGCTAGTTTGCCATAGACATGGGTCTCCAAACGTTCAAAGCAAAGGGCCAGCATACTGTCCTTCAGACTTAAGAGGGGGGGGGGGCAGGACTGTGGGCATTGGGAGTAGAAAAAATGCCAACGTCAATGTGAATAAACAGTTGTGGGAGTGGAGGGATAGCACCGTATCGGTGCCATTGGGAGGAATTGTGCCCCATTGTTGGTGTCATTGGGAGGAAAGCTGCCCCTTCATTGGTGTCAGTGGGGGGGGGGGATTATGCCCCATTATTGGCATCAGTGGATGAAACCAGTGCTCCAAGAGTCAGATAAAAGCAAGCAAAGGGCCACATCTGGCCACAATTTGTAGACCACTACCTTAGATCACAACGTTCCCACCTTCAGTTGTACATTGCCAAGTTGATATTTTTGGTGGGTTTTTTATTTTATTTAAAAAAAAAATTTGCATTCTAACCACACAGCAAGTAAGCAGTCTAGGTGCTTCGTCAACAAGATGCTTTTGACAACACCCTTCAGTATGATCAGAATGTTGTGAACTCTCCATCCAATATCTGAGGATCTATCTGGGAATTGCTCTTCCTCGGATCTAACTCTATACAAGAAGTAATTTTTCTAAAATGTTTCCATCCTGTAAAATTCCCTGGAGGGTTCTGGTATTCCCTTCCCAGGCTTCTCTCTCGGCAAAGGAACATCTTTATCCTCTCCTGTCAGGGAATTTACTAGCTTTGCTTAAAGTGACCCCATCACTTAAAAAAATAATTTTAAATAAATAAAAGCTCATTCTTAATTAGGCAATGGCTTTGTCAGGAGATACCAATGTAATACATATTTAAATAAATTGTTTTACTAGTCTAAAAACTAAATTCAAATACATTTTTTTCCAGTCGACCAGTGGCAGTAATAAAAATTAAAAAAATGATTTTTTTTTTAAAAATACTGTAGATAAAAAAGTACAAATCTTATTTTGTGATTTTCCCATTTATAGGGGCACTAAAATTATGGTTCTGGACCAAAGATCGAGTTATTTTCAAATTAAGTTAAAAAAAGGAAAAAGTATAACCACTTAATGTAGGTTAAATTCAGGTCAGAAGAAGTCAACTGGGAGGTCAGATGTACCGTCAAATTCTGAAGGAATAATCTCAAACTGATCGACGCATTTTAGTATAAAAAAAAATATAAAAAAATAAAATAAAACATCATCGCAGATTTTTTAGTACAAACAATAAAAAGCAGGCACATTTCACATCTGGGACTGTTCGAATTATGGGTGGCCACAATCTCAGTAGGTGAGGTGAGAATTGGGACTACAGGTGGTGTCAACTGTTTTTCAGCATCATGCTTTTCCATCGGACTCCTTTAAATTTTATTTATTTTTTGATTAATAGGGAAAAATGTCACTTACCGTTTGCTTGTGTCTCATGTTGCTACCTATTATGGGAAACAAGGATTTTTACCATATTGTATTCAAAATGGTTTAAGAACCCTTTCACACTGGGGCTTTTTTCAGGCGCTTTAGCGTTAGAAAAAGCACCTGTAAAGCGCCTGAAAGAAGCCGCAACTGCAATCCTAATGTGAAAGCCCGAGTGCTTTCACACTGAGGCGCTGCGGGGCGTCAAAAAAAATCCTGCAAGCAGCTTCTTTGCAGCACTTTTGGAGCAGTGACTACACGGCTCCTAAAGCGTCCCTTCCCATTAAAATCAATGGGAAGCGCCTGCAAAGCGCTTTTGGCATCAGCGCTTTGTGGGCGCTTTTAACCACTAACCACTACTTTGGCCACTAACAGGGGTTAAAAGCCCCCCACTATCGCTCGAAAAATGCTGGTAAAGCGCTGCTAGTTTAAGCGGCGCTTTACAAGCGTTTTTCGGCCGCTGGCAGTGTGAAAGGGGTCTTATTGTTCATTTTATAATATATACACAACTTTCATTGGAAATAAAGCTTTCACATCCACTTTCTTCCTTGTCCTTCTAATGCCCCGTACACACGGTCGGATTTTCCAACGGAAAATGTCCTGTCGGACAATGTTGTCGGAAATTCCGACCGTGTGTAGGCTCCATTGGACTTTTTCCGTCGGATTTTCCGACGGACAAAGTTTTATCTCCTGCTCTCAAATTTTCGGACAACAAAGTCCTATCGGACTTTTTCCGATCGTGTGTCGCGAATTCCGACGGACAAAGTGCCACGCATGCTCAGATCACATTACAAGACCAAAGCTATTGGCTACTAGCCTCTACGTAGTCCCGTCGTAGGCAACAAACGTCACCACGTTCAGGATGATCGGATTTTCCGACAACTTTGTCCGACCGTGTGTATGCAACAACAGTGTCGGAAAAAATCCGGTGTATTTTGTGGTCGGATTTTCCGACCGTGTGTACGGGGCATAAGTTGTAAATGGTGGCTTAACCCAAAATGAATGGTGAAGGTCCTGAGGGTTTACAGATGACATGCATGCCTAAGGATTCAGCCAGGGATTCCACATTTTTTGCAAACTTTTGAGTACAGTCTCTGCCTTCATGTAAATAATGTTATTAATGAGTGTTTATAATTTAGCTACATTATTATTTTACTCAGTTTTAAAGTGACCCCGTCACCACAGTAAACAAAGTCTATGCTGTATAACAAACAATTTCATTGTGGGCTGCATAAGCATTATGGTTGCTCTTAAAGGGCCAGTTGTATCTAAGGCCCCTTTCACACTGGGGCGGTTTGCAAGCGCTATTGCGCTTAGAATAGCGCCTGCAAACCGACCCCAAACAGCTGTTGCTGTTCCTTCAGTGTGAAAGCCCGAGGGCTTTCACACTGAAGCGGTGCGCTTGCAGGACGCTCAAAAATGTCCTGCAAGCCGCATCTTTGGCTCGCTATAGGAGCGGTATATTTACCGCTCCTATAGCGCCCCGGTCCCATTGAAAACAATGGGGGAGCGCGCCGAACCCGCCCGCAAAACGCCGCTACAGCGGCGGTTTGCGGGCGGTATTGACCCTTTTTCGGCCGCTCGCGGGGGGTAAAAACACCCCGCGAGCGGCCGCAATGCGCCGCTAAAACGCCGGTAAAGCGGCGCTAAATATAGCGCCGCTTTACCGCCAGCGCCCCCACCGCTCCAGTGTGAAAGTAGCCTTAGACTAGCTGTCCAGAGAACCCCCCCCCCCCCCCCACATCAGAGGGCATGAACCCCCACCATCAGAAGTCAAGAGTCCACCACCTTCCCTTACATCACAGTGCAACCCCAAGCTGGGGGCAGAGCTGGGAAGCAGAGAGTGCAAAGTCTGGAGGAGGACCAGAGGAGGGGGGAATCAGAGGCGCAGGATCTGTAGGAGGAGTTCAGTCCTGTGAGAGGTGCTTTTACTAGGGGAAGTAATAGATTTTATTCCCTGCTTTGTAGGAAAGAAAATCCATTACTTCCCCACTGACAGGCAGGGCTCTGTCCTGTGTGAATTCCAGACGATCAGCGAGTGCCGGCGGCCATCCATCGGCCGGCATCCCCCCAATTGGCATATGCATGTGCGCGCCCCATACCCGAAAGTGCTGGATCTCATACCTAGTATGTAATCTGGCCGTCGTATATGTATGTTATATGGTTGGCAAGCGGTTAAAAACAATGGGATGCATTCAGATCAGTAAAAAAAATAAAAAGTCATCTAAAAACATGGCGTCCATGTGCAAGAGTCCTAATGCACGGATTAGAATATACAGAGCATTTTCTGTATAGGAAAACAATTAGAGGGTAGGAAGAAAGAACAACACTCTTTGTATTGTGCCCAGGATGCGGCGTGTTTGTTTAGAG
Organism: Lithobates sylvaticus; assembly: GCA_028564925.1. Lineage (NCBI taxonomy): Eukaryota > Metazoa > Chordata > Amphibia > Anura > Ranidae > Lithobates > Lithobates sylvaticus. The sequence continues at coordinate 65,003,366 of CM053026.1, forward strand.
AATGTCCATGTGTGAATTGTGCATGAAAATATTTCACTTCCAGATGCACGAGGCCGAGTGGTCTTGGAGGGAGATCTGTCGGGGGGGGGGGGGATTATAACGTCATGTGAAACGAAAAACAAGATTTTCACAGCGAAGCCTCCAAACAGCCTCCCTTTCATCTGGGGAGAACGCAGCTCATATGCAAATCTGTTTGTACCGCAGATCCATCCTGTCCCCATTAGATGCTGCTTTGCACTTTAAAGTAGACATTTGATGATGCATTGGTAAAGAAAACTGAATGGGCAGCAGAATATGAATCCAATGTGTAGGTATAGTTCTGAAGTGCTTTCATTTATGGTTTACTGCATAAATATAAATAATAAAACTATAAAATAACTGAATAACTGGATCGACAAAAAAAAAAAAAAACGTTCTTTTGTTTTAGCCTGATCCTTATTAATAAAACAGCACTCAAGCAAAGTGTCACATACAATATAGGTGAGAAGCTACTTAAAGCAGAACTATACCCATAACAACTTGATAAAAATAATCTTGAGAAAGGAAAATACATTCCACATTAATAATTATGCTACCAACATTTGTGTGTGCTGGAAATTGTCTCCAGCATTGTTATTGTTTCTTCTTGCTGGAGGCTGCCATTTTGCTGAAGCCCAGAGCCCTGAAGAGCAGTAAACTTTAGGCTGTCAGCTGATCGGCCTCTACAAATTTGGCACAGTGCCTAAAAATGGAGAGCAACTCAAATTTTTATTTTTTTTGGGGGGGGGCGCAAACAAACTGAAAAGTACTGAAAAAAAACACATCAATTGCAGCCACTGTGCCATCAAGCGCCGCCAGTGTGCCATCAATTGCAGCCACTGTGCCCATCGATTGCAGCCACTGTGCCCATCGATTGCAGCCACTGTGCCCATCGATTGCAGCCACTGTGCCCATCGATTGCAGCCACTGTGCCCATCGATTGCAGCCACTGTGCCCATCAAACACCACCACTGTGACCCCCGCCCGCTCGCCATCTGCCCGGGACTTACCCTGTCTCAGTGGGGCAGCGGGTGATGGCGGTGAGCGGTGTCCTCCGAGCGGTGTCTTGATGTGTCTCTTCCCATCCTCTCCTCCCGTCAGGCATCCAATCACAGCGCCTGTCATTTCAGCCAATCAGGTGATGGGTAACAGACCCGAGCACCTGATTGGCGGAGAGGCGGTTCAGTGTTAGGACAGCGAATATTCATTCCAACACACCTCGCAGGTCACCTTTTTTGACGCCTATTAGAGCCTATGGCTCTAATCAGGTGCTTCAAAAAAACCACCCTCCCCGACGCTGTAATTAAAATAAGGGGTGGCAGCGGCGGCCATGGATAGATGCATGCAATGCATCTATCCATTGGTCATAGAGGGGTTGGCTGGAGAGAGGGGCGGCACTCGTGCGCCCTTATGGACGCACAGCCACTGAACTGAGCATGTGCAGAGCAGGGTGAGACAGTGTATTACTGCATTTTAAATAGTGTAGGCGCTTTTTTTTTTATGTTTTACATCGCTATACCTCCCAAATGAGCAAGCCTGAAGTGACCAAACAGGACCTAATTATCTGACTAAAGTTACACACTACTGTCATGTGATATACTGCAAATTTGATCCATTTTTTTGCCCTGTGTGAGGTGCGAATTTACAGCGAATTTCAGGAGGCAGACAGTGAACAATTTGCAGAAATGTGAACTGTGTGCTGCGAGTTTACTGCAAACCTACGACGATAAAATTTGCACTGCACCATAGGAATTCGCATCGCATCCGCAGTCAACACGCACAGGACCCTTTTTTTTTCCCCCTCGCACCAAATTCGCAACGCATATATATGTGAACCAAAGCCATGGAATACTATGCTTTTTACATGATCTGCAAAAATTGTGTGTTCCTAAACGCATCAAACTCGCTGTAAATTTGCATCAGTGTGAACCCAGGCTTAAAAGTAAAAGAAAGACATTACTTTTTTCTATTTTAGATTAAGTACAGTAGATTGGATTGGAGAGTAATTTTGCCACCTCTGTCCCACTGGGGAGCTCCCTATTCATTTCCTGTCCCATACCCAAAACAATTCATCCTATAGGTGTTCTATTTGGTTGAGGTCAGTCAAGTTCCTTAACCCCAAATTCACTCATCCATGTCTTTATGGACTTTGCTTTGTGCACTGGTGAGCAGTCATGTTGGAACAGGAAGGGGCCGTCCCCAAACTGTTCCCACAAAGTTGGGAGCATGAAATTGTCCAAAATGTCTTTGTATGATGACGCCTTAAGAGTTCCCTTCACTGGAACTAAGGGGCCAAGCCCAACCCTGAAAAAACAACCCCACACCATAATCCCCCCTCCACAAAATGATTAGGACCAGTGCACAAAAGCAAGGTCCATAAAGACATGGATGAGCAAGTTTGGGGTGGAGGAACTTGACTGGCCTGCACAGTTCTGACCTCAAGCCCAATAAAACCCCACACCATAATCCCCCCTCCACCAAATGATTAGGACTTGTGCATAAATCAAGGTCCACAAAAGACATGGGATGAGTGAGTTTGGGGTGGAGGAACTTGACTGGCCTGCAGAGTTCTGACCTCAACCAATAGAACACCTTTGGGATGAATTAGAGCGGAGACTGCAAGCCAGGACTTCTCGTCCAACATCAGTGCCTGACGTCACAAATGCGCTTCTGGAAGAATGATCAAACATTCCCATAGACACACTCCTAAACCTTGTGGACAGTAGGGTTTCCACCTCATCCCTTTAAACCCAAACACGTATTAATTACACAGGTTTTGAGGCCGATTAGGGTGGCAATTGAACTCACTTGGTGCCTTATCTGTATTAAATTAGCCTCAGAACCTGTGCAATTCATATGTGTTTGGGTTTAAAGGGATGGAGGTGGCAACTCTAGTGGACGGCCTTCCCAGAAAAGTTAAAGCTGTTGTAGGTGCAGGGGGGGGGGGGGGGGGCAACTCAATATTGAACCCTACGGACTAAGACTGGGATGTCATTAATTTTCATGTGTGTAAAGGCAGGCGTCCCAATACTTTTGAGAATATAGTGTATTATTGCTGGGGTTGTCTATTATTCCGGAGGGATCAATTTTTTTTTTGGGGGGGGGGGGGCTATTGTTGCTGGCTGCTTGAGATCTATTACTGCTTTTCTTATAATTACCAATCATACAGATTACTTGGCACCACAAAATGATACTTGGCTCTGCTTTCTCCAAAAGATGTGGCACTGGAAGGTGGGTATGTGGTGGAGACAAGGGGTGACTTGGGAGAGGAGTTCCATCATCTATTCTCAGAGAAAAAAAATCCCTGGATGTACTTTAACATAAATTGAAAATACTAGGAATAAAGAAAAAAAAAAAAAAAAAGGGGAGGTACATTTAATAGGAGGCACACCCTCAGAGCCGCCATCAGGGGGGTACAGGCAATACACTTGTAAGGGGCCCGAGCGTCCCAAGGGGCCCGCATCTCCATACATGAGCTAATGGATGAAACCGTTATTAGCACAGCAGGCAGCCGCTGGCCACATGGTGCCCACAATAAAGAATGACACAAACAAGCCGCCGCCTGATTCCTCCTCCCTGTGCCCCCCCCCCCCCCCAAGGTGATCCTGGCTTTGCTTCCTTCATTGCTGAGGTGGAGCCTGCTGCTGCTAGGTTACTAGTATTATGATTGGGTGGGAATCGGGAGGGGGTGTGGTCAGTCTTGTCATTGGTGGGAGTGGACCCAGCCCTCTCCCCAATGCATGTGCCCCTCCCCAGGCACATGCATTGCAGATGGGAAACAGAAATCGGCATAGGGGGTAAGCCACCAGTGTGCAGTGGCTTTCTGCTGTGCTGTAGCTTGGAGTGGACCAGTGAAAATGGATGCGGATGAGAGTTACATTGTGGAGAGGCTCTTCACAATGTAACTCTCATCCCCACCCAGAAACTTCCTCATCCATTTTCACAATGCAACCCTCAGTGGCGGCCCATCCATATGGGCCGCCACCCCCTTATCCATGTGTCCGGCCCCTAATCTACATGCAGGGTGCCGGACGCATGGATTCCAATGGGGAATTTTGAAGCACGTGATTAGAGCCAGAGGCTCTAATTGGCTTCAAAATAGGGTGGACTCGGGGTGCAGAGCACTGCCCCCGAAACCCACCCAGTTATGTGAGCATAGCAAATGAATATTCGCTCTTGTAACACTGATTCTCCACCCGGCCAATCAGGAAGTGGGTCGTGAGACCCATTTCCCGATTGGCCAAAAGGAAAAGCTATCCCATTGGCCGAGGAGGGAGGAGACGCACGGTTGAGGACCGAGAGACTGACCCACCAGCCACCAAGTCCAATCCTTGGGCCCCTGCATACAGAGTGCAGTCAGCTCCTCCTGTGGCTGCGGAGGAGAGGAGCACATGCCGATTGCCCCTGTGACACCTCTGACACCCCATCGCTCCACACCAACATTAATCCCAACCTGCCACCAACCTCATCTGGCAACCCTGGGCACAGAGCCCCCTATTATCTCCAAAGGGTAGGAGAGGTGGTGGCATGCTGGAGCAACAGGGGGAGGGGGGGGCAGGTCCGTCTCCAGCCCCCCTACCAATAGAGCACCAGCCTCCAGTGAACTCCATCATCCCCCACCCCCCCACACAGAATCAGCCATCCCTTTCCAAAATGTATCTCTATCCCCGCCCTGAATCAGCCATTCCTCTCCTGGAGAGGGATGCGGATAATTCTGGGTGGGTATGGGGATACATTGGGATAAGAGTGTTAAAATAAAAGTCGGTGCACTGAAGGACTCAGTGGGATGGCCAGTTGGCGGATTCGGAGGGACAGCCAATGGGGAATGTTGGCAGTCAGGCCCCGGGGGGGCCCAGGCCTAAAGCGTGTAAGGGGCCACAAAATTTCTAATGGCTGCCCTGCACCCCCTTATTGATTATGGAGTAATACATGACACTGCCCCTGTCCACCACAATCCATTGCTTGGTGCCTGAGTAGCCAATAGTAAGGAATGTACATTACCCTGAGAAAGTCAACTTGCTAAGCTAAGAGAAGCTCACACCAGAGTTGGACAGTCTGACAGCCTTCAGGCCATGAGGGAACGTCAGAAAGATAAATACAGCTTGCTTATGTCCATTCTGTAATGTGAACCTGTTACTTTGTTAAGTATGGGCAAATTATAGGTTATTTTAAGAACTTTGCAAAGGACCATCTGTATCCAAAACAAGCCACAATAGGACCACAATCCAATTCCTTTGGTGAAAAAAAAAAAAAAAATTTTTTTTACCGTTTTGCAAGATCCTTATGAGTTTCATAGAAATACAAAGAACACATTAAAATGAAACATTACTATTACGTTTTTGACATAGAGGCGAAAAGTTAGAACCCCCATCAGGTTTTTATTAACTTTACTATCCGTTGTTCCATATCTGTACCTCCTACGCCTCTGTAACAGTGGTTGCACAACCCATGGTGAGGCTGTTAAACCACAATGGACAGAAGATGGCCAACACTCCAGATTGCAAATAGTACTTACTAAAGAACCATCCTTTATAAAAGATGACATGAGTGAATTTTTATCTAGATTTAGATTTAGATGGATCTTTGATAAAGACCACTACTGTATTTGCAATCTGGAGTATGGACCGTATTCTGTCCATTGCTGTGGGGGGCTCCTGTTGATTTTCAGTCGTGGTGTCAACCAGGGCATTGCTTTGAGCTTGACGTGCAGACCTTCCCTGTTTAAGGCCTCATGCACTTTGGTTTATTGTAAAACGCTGTTTCACTTTCTGATCGGCCTTTAGTAAAAATGTGTAATTTGTTTGACGTTAAATACCGGAGTTATGGCAGCAGCTAGCATACACACCACACTTTTCACAAAAAAATTGAAAAACATTTATCATTTTCCTTCCACTTCACAATTATGTGCCACTTTGTGTTGGTCTATCACATAAAATCCCAAT
>CM053026.1:65014325-65066825 GCA_028564925.1 Lithobates sylvaticus
CCTGTGAAGAGGCTTCTGGGAGTTCACCGAGAACCAGTCTTCAGGACAGCTGAGCTAAATAACTGGAGCAAAGCAGACTTGGCCGGCAGCCTGGATGTAGACGAGGTCAGGCAAACTGGGGAACTGTGCTAATAGGATAGACCTGGCTCTGACATGATAAATAACTGCAGGCTAATGTAAAAAAATAAAATTATAGGCAGCCCAAATGGATATTCACCGAAAGATTGCAGGCCTTCATTTTTAACTATGTGCAATCCTACTTTGTACACCAGTACAAGTCTATGCAAAACCAATGAGAATATTAGAAAAGTGATGAGTTAATGTGGGTAGCCATACTACTCAATACACATTCATATTGTGCGTTCTACTTATAAGGGTCCTTTAACACAGGCGGTCCACCCGGCAGACTCCGCTTTGCTTAGCAGGGGATCGAGCCGCTGATCCCCGCTGAGCAGGCGGATGACACGTCCGTCTCCACTCCTTGTGCTGAGACCAACCTGTCAGAGTCCCGCTCTCCTCTTCGGGGAGATTGGGTGAAAAACGGACCGCCTGTCCGTTTTCATCTAATCCGCCAGATGGATGGAAAATAGGGTCTACATCCGTCTTGATTTCACGGACAGGATCGGATAGCGGCGGGTGTCAGCAGACATGTCACCACTGACATCCGCCTCTCGATGGGAGTGAATGGAGGCTCCAATCAGGTTCGCCTGAAAAACTGACCTGATCGGAAAGCCCGCGTGAAAGGGGCCCAAGTGTTGCATGGCAACTCTACTTTATGAACCCCCTTCCCTACATCCACTTGAAGACCGGGCCTTTTCTTGGTATTTTAACTTGCAACAATCAGTATTTTATGCTAGAAAATTAATTGGAACCCCCAAACATTAAAACATTTTTGTAAAGCAAAGGCCCTAGAGAATAAATTGCACGATTATGGCACATCTATTTTTTAAATACACTTTATTTAAAAAAAACAAACAAAAAAACAAAAAAGGCATAACCCAATTTTTTGTAAGATATTAACGATATTACACAGAGTAAATGGATACCAAACATATCACACTTCGATGCAACAGTGGCAAAACAACGTAAATGTAACTATCCACAGGCGACACTTTAAAGGCCTTTACAGGTTACCACTTTAGATTTACAGAGGAGATCTGGTGCTAGAATTGCTGCCCATGATCTGATGTTTGCGGGTATACCTCACATGTGTGGGACGATTGCCGTTTGCGTGCGTGCGAGACCAATGCGTGTGTGTGCATTTGCGCACGAGCATATAAGGACGGGGGCACTTCACAATTTTTATTTTTATTTTAACCACTTAAGCCCCGGACCATTTTGCTGGCCAAAGACCAGAGCACTTTTTGCGATTAGGCACTGCGTCGCTTTACCTGACAATTGCGCGGTCGTGCGACGTGGCTCCCAAACAAAATTGACGTCCTTTTTTTCCCACAAATAGGAGCTTTCTTTTGGTGGTATTTGATCACCACTGCGGTTTTAATTTTTTGCGCTATAAAAAAAAAAAAAAAAAAAAAAAAAAAAAGGAGCGACAATTTTGAACATGTTTTTCCTTTTTGCTATAATAAATATCCCCCAAAAATATAAAAAAAAAATTTGGTTTGCCCAAAAGTTATAGCATTTGCAAAATTGGGGTTAGTTTTATGGCATTTTTATTAATATTTTTATTTTTTATTAGTAATGGCGGCGTTCAGCGATTATCGTGACTGCGACATTATGGCAGACACATCGGATATTTTTGACACATTTTTGGGACCATTGTCATTTATACAGCAATCAGGGCTATACAAATGCACTGATTCCTGTGTAAACGACACTGGCAGTGAAGGGGTTAACCACTAGGTGGCAGTGTTAGGGTGAAGTGTGTCCTAGGGGCGTGTTTCCAACTGTGGGGGGGAGGGGCATGGCTGTGTGCAACAGGTCACTGATCTCTGCTCCAATCACAGGGAGCAGAGATCAGTGACAGTCACTAGGCAGAACGGGGAGTTGCTTGTTTACATTAGCATTTCCCTGTTCTTCCTCTCCGTGAGACGATCACGGGTGTCCCCGCGGCAAAAGAGTCCGTGTCGGCGGGCACACAATGGCACGGCGGCAAATTTAAAAGGATGTACAGGTACGCCCATTTGCCTGTCCGTGCCATTCTGCCGACGTACATAGCCGCGTGCCGGTCGGGAACCGGTTAATTAACCACTTTAGGACCTCCCGCCGTCATTACAAGTCGGTACTTTGACGTTAAATATCAGGGTTATGGCAGCACATAGCTGCCATAACCTGGTATTTTCTTAAATGGCGGGCAGTCCGCTTTAAGATAAAAGTGGTCTCCGCAGTAAATTCGCCGCAAGATCACTTTTAATCAGCGGTGGGAGAGGTGCCCCCTCCCGCCGTGTCCCAGAGCCGTCGGCAGCAGCAGAGACGATCCAACCCTCTACCCTTGCTTGGCACCAAGTCTGGACAGGAAGTGGATATACAAGTAATGGGTACATTTTCTAAAAAAAAAAATATTTGCAGAGCTATTGATCCAGTGAAACTGCATGTACAGTCACTTTAGGAGAATAGGGGCGAAATTTAACTTTACCAGGATATTTCCCCTCCAGGTTGATAGTTATTCATTCACAGCGAGTGCATCAGGGAAATGCCTCATTATGACCACTATATGGCACTGATGATCACAGGAAATAAATACTTCTTTACCATGATTGTGAGCGCCATCTATGGGCCAGAATGTGGCGTTAAACCGATTCACTTGATTCTGTATGAAAACAAAAAATGTGAAAGTTACATAAAATTATTTTCAGGTGAATGTTAACATAATCCAAAATGTATAAATACTGGAAAACACACATTTGTTCCCCCTTAAAACAATAGAAAGCTTTACACTGTAGAAATGTATAGTCTGACTTGACTTTTTCAGCCCAAATATTTCCTCTCTACCTTCCTCTCCCCATATGCTGCTCCTCCCTCCTCCAGTTCACTTCAATCAGAGGCCTTTCCCCAGGGAGAAGAACATCAACACCCGCCATACAGGACAGGATCAAGACGTTCAAACTGCCCATGCTACACCTCGCTGCCGCTTCCTGTCTGGTTCTTGAGAAGGCGCTATTTTCCCACATGCAGTATTTCTTTTTTAGAGTTCCAACATGTCCAAGCTGCAGCTGAATTCTTTAGGAAAAAAAAAAAGCACTTTTTACATTTTGCAGCTTAAAAGTCCTCATGGATTTGGCAGTTTTGGGTATTCAGTCCACTCTGAATGGATTTCAGGTTGGAACACAGACAGGAGGATTCCATCTATTGCACCCTCTCAACCAACGATCCATGGAAGCCTGGGGTTCCTTCAGAAGTTGTTAAAGAGGAACTGCAGTCTGCTCACATCATTTGTAATAAAAAAACATCGTTGCCATTCTGAAGCTTCCCTCCAACCACTTTGCATATTATTTTATATATACTGTGATTGGGTACTTGCCAAATAAGCTGCAGAAATTTCCCTCCACTGAGTTTGGGCGCAGCCATTTTAACTGTGGGCAGCTGAAGCTGCTGCCTAGTCACTTCCTGGATTTACACTGACACACACAGAGGCACACCTCCAGCTCTGCAGCTCCATTGGGCCTCTTATGACTCACCACCCCTTTCTTCCTTGCAAACTCTCATGAGAGAGAGAGAGAGAGAGAGAGAGAGAGAGAGAGAGAGAGAGAGAGTGAGCTGTGCATGATGTCACAAGCCTTGGCTAATGACTAGACAAACAGGAAGTGGGCTGTATAAGGTATTTACTGGCAGAAAAACATTTTTTACTATCCAAAAAGGTAAAACAACAACAAGGGCAGAAGATTTAATAGATGGAAAGATGAAAATAAAAATGACTGAAGTTCCGCTTTAAAAAGAGTTCCTTGAGCTGTGGCAGATTACCTTCATAACATGTAGTTACATAGTAGGTAAGGATGAATAAAGACATCAGGACATCCAGTTCAACCTGGGTGTGTGTGTGTGTGTGTGTATTAATGTCTCAAACACAATTTATAGGGATATGGGAAGTGGTAAATAAGATGCCCTATCTAAAAGTTTTTTGAAATTAGCGACAGTTCCCGCCAAAACCACCGATTGTGCAAGTTCCACATCCATACTGATCTAACAAAAAAACAAAAAACGAACAAACAGTTTAAAGGTTAACCACTTGATGCCCACTCTATAGCAGAAAGACGGCTACAGCGCGGGCTGAAATTGCTGGGAGGGCGTCCATGTACGTGCTCACGCTGCCTGCGGCGAGTCCTTGGGATTCTGCTGATCACAGATCGGTGTAAAGGGCCGATCCCGGGCCCTTTACCATGTGATCAGCTCTCAGCCAATGACAGCTGATCGCATGATGTAAACAGAAGTCGGAAATCGGCTTCTTTTCCTCATGCTGACACAGAGGAGGAGTAAAAAAAAAAAGCCAATTACCGGCTTGTGTAAACGGGACATCAGTCCCACACAGTGACAAGCCAGTGCCACCTACCAGTGCCCTTCAGTACTGCTAAGCAGTGTCCACCAGTGCCACCTACCAGTGCCCTTCAGTACTGGCTAATAAGTTCCCACCAGTGCCACCTACCAGTGCCCTTCAGTACTGCTAAGCAGTGTCCACCAGTGCCACCTACCAGTGCCCTTCAGTACTGGCTAAGAAGTTCCCACCAGTGCCACCTACCAGTGCCCTTCAGTACTGCTAAGCAGTGTCCACCAGTGCCACCTACCAGTGCCCTTCAGTACTGGCTAAGAAGTTCCCACCAGTGCCACCTACCAGTGCCCTTCAGTACTGCTAAGCAGTGCCCACCAGTGCCACCTACCAGGGTCCAGTGCCACCTACCAGTGCAACCTGATCAGTGCAGCCTATCAGCGCACATCAATAAAGGAGAAAAATTACCGGTTTGAAATATTTTATAAACACTATGAAAATGTTTTTCAAAAATTTCGGTCTTTTTTTGTCTGTTTAGCAAAAAAAGAAAAAATCCAACAGTGAATAAATACCACCAAAGAAAGCTCTATTTGTGTGAAAAAAATTATAAAAATTTCATATGGGTACAGTGTAGCATGACCATGCAATTGTCATTCAGTGTGACAGTGTTGAAAGCTGAAAATTGGCCTAGGCAACTTCATTGAGTGGCCATGTGTCTTCTTGACTGCATAGTTTCCCCCTATGCTAAAATAACCATTTAGATACAGTGCCTTGAAAAAGTATTTGCCCCCTTCCTGTTTTTTTTTTCCCTTGCATATTTGTCACACTTAAATTGGTTGTAAACCCCCCTGAGACATTTTTACATATAGGTAAGCCTATAATAAGTCTTCCCTATATGTACTGACAATATCTCCTAAACGTGCGCCGTTTAGGAGATATTTACCTTGTAGTACGCTGATGTCGTCGGCGCATGCGCAATAAAGAACCGGCTCTCCCTGTCATTTCTTCCCTAGCGTGTGCCATGACTGGCGGATCCCTCACGCATGCGCAGGAGTGACGTCACGTGGCTCCGGCCAGTCAGTCACAGAGCCGGAGTCCGTGGCCCCAGAAGGAAGAGGGGCCAACATGGATGCTTCCATCAGCGGAGACATTGCGGGCTTCTTTGCAGGCAAGTGCCGCATAATAGGCTAGTATGCGACGGTAGTTGCAATACTTGTTGACATGTATTTTTATGTGCATTTACTACATCAACATGCATTACAATATAGTGTTAAAATGTGCCTTGATTCATGCTTCCGTTGATTTCAACCTGTATTTGGTTACGATTGTCATTTGTATGCCGACATCTAGTGGTGGTTTAGGGCCATTACAACTTTTTTACTTATGCGATTTGGAATCTCCCTCTACCCTCCCCTTCTTGTCAGTGCTAGTTTAGTTCTAATCTAGACCAGTGGTCTCCAAACTGCAGCCTGGGGGCCAGATGTGGTTATTTGCCTGCCTTTATTTGGCCCTTGGGGCACACTTCCTCCCACTGACACCAGCAATGGGGCATGATTCCTCCACTAATACCAAATGTGGTGGTTTACACCCACTAATGCCAAGAAAAGTTACACTCCTGCTGGGCACAGAGCGGCCCCACTAAAGTCTGAAGGACAATAAATTGGCCCTTTATTTTGAAAGTTTGGAGACCCCTGATCTAGACCATTACCATTTCCTCCATGTTCCCTTATGCCGCGTACACACGACCGGACTGTCCGGCAGACTAGGTCCGACAGAATTAGTCCGTCGGAAAATCCAATCGTGTGTGGGCTAATCGGATTGTTTTTAATAAAAAAAAAAAAAAAAAAATCAGACGGACCTAGAAATAGAACAGGTTTCAAATCTATCCAACGGACTCAATTCCTATCAGGAAAACCGTTCTTCTGTATGCTGGTCCGACGGACCAAATACGACGCAAGGGAAGCCATTGGCTACTGGATATTGAACTTCCTTTTTTAGTTCTGTTTACGCTCGGAAAAGTCCAATCGGAACTCCGCCGAAAGTCCGTCGGGAAGACCGTCGAACCTAGGTCTGCTGGAAAGTCTGGTCGTGTGTACGCGGCATTACAGACAGGTCTTTAGGAAATTCATTGTTTTCTAAGGCCTTGTTTTGACTAGCAGTTGGGAAGGGGGGTGGGCATTAAAAAGGCACAGTTGGGACACATTTTTAGCGCACCCCCCCCAACTTGCAATAGCAACAGACAGGGGTGTTTACATGGCACGGTTGTGATGCTTTACTTTATGTCTGCATCGAAAACTATCCAACATATTGCAATCAGCAGTTGGCAAGTGCACCAAATGCAACCCTTTCAAGTGGAAGCACCACAAAAAAGCAGAAAAGGGGTTAAAACAGGGGGTGAGAAGGCATTGCACTGCCTCCTCACCGCTATCCTCACTGCCTGTCAATGGCTCCAAATAGCGAGCCAAATGCAGGTCGCTTTTCACAGCAGTGGCAGGTTTAGACACAAGTCTAAACCTAGCCTAATACTGCAAAAGCCTGGAAAAACATCCTCTGAAGTCACATTGCACTAGACCAGTGGTCTCCAAACTGCAGCTTTTTGCTTGCCTATCTCTGGCCCTCGGGGCACTATTTTCTTCCACTGGTACAAGACACTATTCTGCCAACTGACAATGGGGCACTATTCCTCCCAATGATACCAACGGTGGGGCACTAGTCCTATATCTAAAGTCACATCGCACTAGACCAGTGGTCTCCCAACTGCAGCCCTTTGCTTGCCTATATCTGGCCCTTGGGGCACTATTTATTCCCACTGGTACAAGATACTATTCTGCCAACTGACAATGGGAACTATTCCTCCCAATGATACCAACAATGGAATGCGGCACTACGCCTCCCAATGATACCAACAAAGGGGCCCTACACCTCTCTCAAGGATACCAACAATGGGGCACTATTCCTCCCAATGATACCAAGGGTGGGGCACTATTCCTATATCTGAAGTCACATCGCACTAGACCAGTGGTCTCCAAACTGCCCTTTTCTTGCCTATATCTGGCCCTTGGGGCACAATTTTTTTCCACTGGTACAAGACACTATTCTGCCAACTGACAATGGGGCACTAATCCTCTCAATGATACCAACAATGGGGCACCATTCCTCACAATGATACCAACAATGGGGCACTAATCCTCTCAATGATACCAACAATGGGGCACTAATCCTCTCAATGATACCAACGTTGGGGCACTATACCTATTTTTGAAGTCACATTGCACTAGACCAGTGGTCTCCAAACTGCAGCCCTTTGCTTGCCTATATCTGGCCCTTGGGGCACTATTTTTTTTCCACTGGTACAACACACTATTCTGCCAACTGACAATGGGGCACCATTCCTCCCAATGATACCAACAATGGGGCACTAATCCTCTCAATGATACCAACAATGGGGCACTTTTCCTCCCATTGCATTAGACCAGTGGTCTCCAAACTGCAGCTTTTTGCTTGCCTATATCTGGCCCTTGGGGCACTATTCCTCCCACTGATACAAGACACCGTTCTGCCAATTGACAATGGGGCATCATTTCTCCCATTGACACCAACAATAGGGCACTTCTCCTCCCAGTGATAACAGTGGGGCACTATTCCTCGCACATAATACCAAATGTAAGGTTTACTCCCACTGATGCCAGGAAAATGTCCACTCCTGCTGGCCAGAGTCCAGCCCCCCCTAAAGTCTGAAGGACAAAAAAAATGGCCCTTTGTTTAGAAAGTTTGGAGACCCCTGCACAAGATTCAACCTCTGTGTCTTACTGACAAGATAACCTGCCTGTGGACCAAGCCATGTCAGCAGGTGACCATACTGTCCAGACAGACTGGCTCTATGGAGGTATGGTAATGCAAAAAGTGGCATTTGAAACAAAACAGGCACTATTTTTTATTATGGGAAAGACAGTTCCAGAAATAAAACTTGCCAAAACCCGATAGCAGGGCAACAGATAATTGTAGTTCTAGAACTATAGGTACGCGGCCAAATCATTAATCACCACAAAAGGACTTTTAAACAAGAAAACAAAAGATGAAAATGTGCATTTTTTGGCCACAATACACCCATTATGATTGCAGACTAAGCAGCAGAAAGGTGATTTGAGGATTTACTGAACGCATTTCAAACATTTCAATTCTGGAACAACATGAGACAAGACCTCTCTCCATCTGCTGGTGTTCTCTTATCGCGCAGAGAGGCCTCTGCAATATTAATGTGATGGCCATATACTCACTTCTACATCACTTGCTGCTATAGGCTCCTCACTCTAAAAACAACAACATTTCTTTACATCAATTAGGTGGTTTTTCCCCGTTTTACTTTTGGGGTTTACAAGCTGGATTAACCTCCACCTAGAATTAGGAAAGAATAGTCAGATTTCAGCAGTAAAACAGCATCCCACATCTGTGTCTTTACAGGGTTACGTCATCGCAAACTGATATTTCAGCAATTAGAATCATCCGCTGGTTTCCCAGCCTTAACCCCACGCACTTTGAAGTCTCATTTCTCTTGCAACATTCTCCACAATGTGATCAAAAAAAAATAGATAGATAAATAAAAAATCTAGTGAAGAAGGCGAGACCCCCCGTTATACTGGTCATGGCAGGGCGGCGGAGCTGGGAATTTGTTTCCAAAGTCCCTGAAAAATGTGATTGGATTAATCGTCCTTCAGCATGCAGAAAAGAATGCGTTTTGCAGGCGGTCGGCTGTAGGGCCTCATTCACACTGGTGCACCCAATCTTGGGACTAGACATGTGCAATTCGTTTAGTTTTTTTTTTCCTTTTTCGTTTTTTTTTGTTATTTTCGTTCGTTCGTTCGTTTTCGTACGAATGAACGAAGCATTCGAATCGTACGAATCCGAATAACGAATCGTAACGAAATGTTCGAATCGTACGAATCCGATT
The DNA here is from genome assembly GCA_028564925.1 of Lithobates sylvaticus. Classification (NCBI taxonomy): domain Eukaryota; kingdom Metazoa; phylum Chordata; class Amphibia; order Anura; family Ranidae; genus Lithobates; species Lithobates sylvaticus. Next base: position 65,023,712 of record CM053026.1, read on the forward strand.
AACGAATCATTCAAATCGAACGAATCCGAAAAACAACGAAAATCCAAAAAAAACGAATTAGAAACAACGAATGTACTAATGAAGAAAATCTGAAAAACGAAAACGAACGAAAAAATTCGTACATTCGTAACTTTTTTTTTTTGTTGAATTGGTAATTTTCCGTGTCCCTTACAATGGTGCTGCTAAACGTGCTTCGAATGGATTGAACAAAAAAATTCGTACATTCGTAACTTTTTTTTCGATTCGTAAATTATTAAAATGTAATAATAGCATACACATTACATAAAATTATGAATTATGCTCCGATTACGAATGTACGAATAAATACGAATGCGTCCGAAAATTAAACGAAAAAAAAAAATCAACGAAAAAATAACTCTTACGAATGTACGAATCGTTACGAATACGAACACCGACGACTTACGAATGTACGAATCGTTACAAATCAACGGAAACGAAAAAAATATATATTTTTTCGGAAACGAAAACGAAAATAAACAAATTTTTTGGTTGTGCACATGTCTACTTGGGACAGCTTCTTCTAGTGCCCAGGGCAAGGATGCAGAACTGCCCCTCTTACCCCACTGTTAATACATGCCTTAGAATGGGTTTACTGCCCTATGTCCATTCTCTGTCCCCTTGCTCCCCTGTGCCCACGGCAGCTGCCCCTCCTGCCCTCCCCTTGTACTCCTATGCAAAGGGCCGCCTGTGCCTACATGAGATCCACAGGTGTTCCATGCATGCGCATACAGGCAGTCCCATTCACGTGCACGTCAGTTCAGCGGATGCGCCTTGGTGGACATAAATTGGACTTCCTGCTTGGGAGTGCATAAATATCTGTGCGAGCATAAACAGCACTTCACAACAGTGTACACATAGGTACGCTCATGTGACTAAGGCCTAAACCACTTCCTATAGAGGGAATAGGGAGAACATGCAAAGGCCAGGCCGGTGGTGGCATGGTTGGGATTCAAACTGACGATCCTAGTGCTGCTAGGCGGAAGTGCTAACCACTTTAGCCTCTGTGCTGCCCAACATATTTCTATTTGGGTGGAGCAGGAGCACATCAAGGGAGGTGTGCATGGACACATAGGATAACAGAGAGGAGTTTATGGGATGTTAAAAAAAAACAAAAAAACGCCCAAACTCTAAAAAACATCCATTTATGAGCTCCAATGTGCATGGAGCCTCACAGTGGACTGACTCTTGTAAACTCAATTTAGCGAGGTGATTTCATCGCAATATCAGATTTAAACAGCAAGATATAAATAGGTGGAGTTAAGCTCAAATACTAAGCAAATTGCCAAAAATGAATTTCAGAGGCAGGTTAATGGCTATGGAAGCTTTAATGCTGCAGATGTAATGAGCATTTAGAAGAAATGAAAATTCATGGGGGCCGTGGAGAGCAGTGCCACTGTGTACAGTGAAAGGCACTTAGAGAAACAAGATACAAATGATTTCACGCTCCAGGAATAACCCAAAGTGATTACGACCGGCGCCCCGCGCCAAATGGATGCATCGCGCATTATACATAAATGCATCTTCAAAGCAGCCGGAAAACACTGGCAGGAGAGGACATGGTAAGGCAGACCCTGAAATTATCAAAGCTCCCTTGTAATCTGGGCTGGGGTTGTTCCTCTAGTACCGGGTTCCACAGGAAAAGAATAGATGCCGTTTTTGTCTTTGGAAGGTTTCCCATCACACTTGCGGTCGGTAACCTGTGTTCTGCAGATTCCTCAACATTCCGACAGAACTACAAAATAAACATTAGACATCATTATAGCAGCGATCTGCAACAGGATACGCCTTTTCTAGGGAACATCTGTAATATAGAGCTTGGCGACCTTGAAATAAAAAAAATAAAAAAAAAAAGAAGATAGGCAGTCGGTCAGGGCATAAAACAATAAGAATTACCGAATTGTAAAATACCCCCATTGGGACTCGGCCCCAGGTCACGTGACCTGAGACTTAAAGCGGAGCTCCACCCTAAAGTGGAACTTCCACTCATCGGATTCCTACCCCCCCCCCCCTTCGGTGCCACAATTGGCACCTTTCGGGGGGGGGGGGTGCAGATACCTGTATAATATAGGTATCTGCACCCTCTTCCGGGCATAGATATCTGCAGATACATCACTTCCCGTCTCCCCCCGCATTATGTTCTGGAAACACACAGTTCCCAGAACACAATGGGGACAAGTGAAAAAGCGCGGCGCGACTCGCACGTGCACAGTAGGGAACCGGTCAGTGAAGCCGCAATGCCTTACTTCCTGATTCCCTCACCGAGGATGGCGGCGGGGGCAGCCGAGAGACGAGTGATTGCTCGTCTTCTGCTGCCGACATCGCTGGACCCTGTGACAGGTAAGTGTCCATTTATTGAAAGTCAGCAGCTGCAGTATTTGTAGCTGCTGGCTTTTAATAATTTTTTTATAAGGTGGAGCTACGCTTTAAGTCTGCTAAAGATGGATTAAAATAAGGCTGGTTCAGCAGGGACTGGACTGAATTTTTCTCCATCTATGTGTAGATAGGTGCAGTCTATTTTCTCCACTGCAGGTGGTGCTCATCCATAGCGGCAATGCAGGTGGAGGAGGAAGTTGAGGGGAGCCTCGTTTCTCTATGATCTCCTCGATCACAGAGAGGCACCATCTGATTGGATGCTGGCGTCCCATGAGACTTTGGCGGCCATCTTGGGTCAGGCAGAGTCTATTTAAGACCCTGGTCCCCGGGTTTGGTGTGTGTTTTGCGTATGGGTAGTGTAGGGACAGGTCACCCGTCAGAGACCATAAAAAGGGACAGGGAGAGGTTCCAGATGAGTAGGGAAAGGAGCAGGGACACGGCATACTTCCTGGAAGCCTCCTTGTATGGGTACAGACCGGCCCCAAGTACTAATACTACACTCTTCTTCTGCAACATTCTGAGTGTGTGCCCAGTCAGGTTGTCTTCCTGCCGGGTAGTTGTGCTTTGTTGGATGCCAACTTCTAACAGTTCTGTTTTTGCAATTGGACTTGAGTGTTTACTGCCGCCACACCTCCCCACATATGGCCATTCCTTTTCCAGCGAAGTTGATCTAATGATTGACTTATCTCAAACTGGTTTGTTGGAAATGTTTCCTTTGATCAGTGCTGCAGCCGACGGGGCTAAATTCACTCAGTGTGTTGCCCTGTCAGCACCCTCCCAACTAATATCCTTCGATTGATAAATCAAAGGAGTCCGGTGATAAATTGTCTGCTGAACAATTGCTGCATTCAACCAGATGCAGGTACTGTTTGAGTATTTTGACAGCCAAGGGTGTGCATATGGTCAGCTTTACACCCCACTCTCCCCTGCTTCTGGGTCCTCTGTAGGAGCTGCCAAAAAATACCAGGTGATTACTAATATGGCAGAACATGCAACCTCCCTCCCACTGTGCAGTGCTTGGGACAGAGCAGCCAATCACCAGGCCCAAACATGTGATGGAGAGGGTGACGCTATCTGACACAGGGCTAGAACTCAGGAGAAATGGAAAGTCTAGGATGCCCTAATTTGCATTGTGTCTTTGTTTGAAGGCAGACATCTTGGAAGATGCAGGACTTTACATTCTCTTGCATGTCAGGGATGCCTGACTGATGACTGGTGGGGTAATGATCAAAAAGCAAGAGAAGCAGAGAAGTATAGAGGCACAGAATGACTGAAGCAGAAGCAGGGAGATTTTTGCACTGCATGTCCTCAGATACAGCTTCCACTCCAACAAAGGATAACAGCGAGTAGCACAGTAGGGGCACCACCAAATCTCACTCCAAACCACACAATACATAAAGTCAGAGGTAAGAAAGTGCAAAAACAAGGTCCATAAAAGACATGGATGAACGAGTCGCCTGACGTCAACCCGATAGAACACATTTGGGATGGGCGGCACAGTGGTGTAGTGGTTAGCACTCTCACCTAGCAGTAAGAAGGGTCGCTGGTTCAAATTCCAACCACGACACTACCTGCTTGGAGTTTGCATGTTCTTCCTGAGCCTGCGTGGGTTTCCTTTGGGTACTCCAGTTTCCTCCCACACTCCAAAGACATGCAGGTAGGTTAATTGGCTTCTGCCCAAAAAAATGGCCCTAGTATATGAATGGGGACCTTGGATTGTGGGCTCCTTGGGGGTAGGGACCGATGCGAGTGTGCAATGTACAAGGATAGTGACAGTTGTAGACACTCGCTCAGGTTGAACTGGATGGACTGGTGTCTTTATTCAACCTTACTAACTATGAAACTATGAATTCGAGTGGAGACTGGGAGCCAGGCCTTCTCGTCCAGCATCAGTGCCTGACCTCACATATGTGCTTTTGGAAGAATGGTGAAACATTCCCATAGACACACTATATCAGTCGATAACCGGTACTATAGAAGGGACGGACTGCACCTAAATGAGGAGGGTGCAGATCAGCTGGGAATAAGGATGGCCAAAAAGTTAGAGGGGTTTTTAAACTAGGCGATGGGGGGGGAGGGGCCAGAGATAGGAATAGTCAGCGTGGAACATATTCCAGAGGGTAATATTAGGGGCATTAGTGGTAGGGTAACTAAAGCACATAAACCCAAGGTAAATATAGTAGCAAGTCCTAGTTGCAATCTCGGAACACCCAAGAGGGTAGTATGTGACTGGTCAAAATATATTAATGCATTAAAGTGTTTGTTCACCAATGCCAGAAGTCTGCCAAGCAAAATAGGCGAGTTGGAAGCTCTGGTGCATCAGGAGAGCTAGGATGTAATCGGTATTGCTGAAACTTGGCTGCAGTCCTCACATGACTGGGCTATAAATATTCCTGGCTTTGCACTCTTTCGGAAAGACAGAGTTAAAAGGAAAGGTGGAGGGGTCTGTCTGTATGTGAGAAGTGATCTCAAAGCGAGTGTGAAAGAGGACCTGGGGGATGGAGAGTGTGATGAGTCTGATTTATTAATTTATTAACCACTTGACCACTGGGCACTTAAACACCCTTAATAACCAGACCAATTTTCAGCTTTCGGTGCTCTCACACTTTGAATGACAATTACTCATTCATACAACACTGTACCCATATGAAATTGTTGTCCTTTTTTTCACACAAATAGAGCTTTCTTTTGGTGGTATTTAATCACCTCTGGGTTTTTTATTTTTTGCGCTAAGAAAAATGACTGAAAATTCAGTAAAAAAAATGAATTTTTCTTCGTTTTTGTTATAAAATTTAGCAACTTTGTAATTTTTCTTGATAAATTTTGGCCAAAATTTATACTGCTACATATCTTTGGTAAAAATAAGTACAAATTGGGGTATATTATTTGGTCTTTGTGAAAGTTATAGAGTCCACAAGCTATGGTGCCAATATCTGAAAATTGATCACACCTGAAGTACTGACGGCCTATCTCATTTCTTGAGACCCTAACATGCCATAAAAGTACAAATACCCCCCAAATGACCCCTTTTTGGAAAGAAGACATTCCAAGGTATTTGTAAAGAGGCATGGTGAGTTTTTTGAAGTTGTCATTTTTTCCCACAATTCTTTGCAATATCAAGATTTTTTTGAATTTTTTTTTTTTTTTCACAAAATTGTCATATTAGCAGGTTATTTCTCACACACAGCATATGCATACCACAAATTACACCCCAAAACACATTCTGCTATTACTCCTGAGTACGGCGATACCACATGTGTGAGACTTTTACACAGCGTGGCCACATACAGAGGCCCAACATGCAGGGAGCACCATCAGGTGTTCTGGAGCACCCGGGACAATTCTGACATTTCTCTCCTACATGTAAAAATCATCATTTATTTGCTAGAAAATTACATAGAACCCCAAAATATTATATATGTTTTTTTAGCAAAGACCCTAGAGAATACAATGGCAGTCGTCGCAACTTTTTATCTAGCACGGTACTTGCGCAGCAATTTTTCGAACGTGTTTTATTTGGAAAAAAAATGCTTTGTGCTTTACAAAAAACAAAACTGTAAATGTAGCCCAATGTTTTTGCATAATGTGAAAGATGAAGTTACGCCGAGTAAATAGATACCCAACATGTCACGCTTCAAAATTGCACACACTCGTGAAATGGCGCCAAACTTCGCTACTTAAAAATCCCCATAGGCTTTAATTTTGTTTACTGGTTACATGTTTTGAGTTACAGAGGAGGTCTAGGACCAAAATTATTGTTCTCGCTCCAACGTTCGCAGCGATACCTCACATGTGTGGTTTGAACACAGTTTTCATATGTGGGCGGGACTTACGTATGCGTTCGCTTCTGCGTGCGAGCACACGGGGACAGGGACGCTTTAAAAAAAATATATATATATTTTATTGTTCATTTTACTTTATTTATTTTAGTTTGACCCTTTTTTTCCCCCAAAAAATTTTTTTGATCACTTTTATTCCTATTACAAGGAATGTAAACATCCCTTGTAATAGGAATATGGCATTACAGGTCCTCTTTACAGTGAGATATGGGGTCAATAAGACCCCACATCTCACCTCTAGGCTGGAAAGCCTGAAATAAAAAAAAAAAAACGATCCTGGCTTTGATCGTAGCGAGTATCGCAGGGTATGGCAGAGTATCGCAGGGTATTGCAGAGTATCGCCGGGTATTGCAGAGTATCGCCGGGTATTGCAGAGTATCGCCGGGTATTGCAGAGTATCGCAGAGTATCGCCGGGTATTGCAGAGTATCGCAGGGTATGGTAGAGTATCGCAGGGTATCGCCGGGTATCACAGAGTATCGCAGAGCATCGCAGGGTATTGCAGGGTATGGCAGAGTATGGCAGAGTATCGCAGGGTATGGCAGAGTATCGCAGGGTATGGCAGAGTATCGCAGGGTATGGCAGAGTATCGCAGGGTATGGCAGAGTATCGCAGGGTATGGCAGGGCATCGCAGGGTATGGCAGGGCATCGCAGGGTATGGCAGGGCATCGCAGGGTATGGCAGGGCATCGCAGGGTATGGCAGGGCATCGCAGGGTATGGCAGGGCATCGCAGGGTATGGCAGGGCATCGCAGGGTATGGCAGAGTATCGCAGGGTATGGCAGAGTATCGCAGGGTATTGCAGGGTATGGCAGAGTATTGCGGGGTATGGCACAGTATTGCGGGGTATGGCACAGTATTGCGGGGTATGGCACAGTATTGGGGGGTATGGCACAGTATTGGGGGGTATGGCACAGTATTGGGGGGTATGGCACAGTATTGGGGGGTATGGCACAGTATTGGGGGGTATGGCACAGTATAGGGGGGTATGGCACAGTATTGGGGGGGATGGCAGAGAATCCATCCATCCATGCTCAGCCATCCCTCCATACCCTGCAATACCCAGCAATACACTGCAGGCTATTGCTGGGTATTGCAGGGTATGGAGGGATGGCTGAGCATGGATGGATCGGTGGTGGCAGAGCAGGCTGTGGGCACTACAGATCCCGCCCACAGCACTGCTGCCACCGATCCCTCCCCCTCTCCTCTCATACTGTACCGATCGGTACAGAGAGAGGAGGGGAGAGGAACCGGCGTCATCAAATGACGCCGGTTTGCTTACATGTGATCACTCCGTCATTTCACGGAGCGATCACGTGGTAAACGGCCGCGATGAGCGGCCGTTTACCGTGATCCATGATCCGCCGGGTCCTCTGGACCCGGCGATCATGGATGCCCTCGAGTGCGCGCACCAGGGGGCGCGCAAGAGCAGAATTCTGTGAGGCCGTTAATTAACGGCCTCCCAGAGTTAAGCAACCGCCCTGTAGCCGTTTTTCGGCTATGGGCCGGTTGTTAACTGGTTAAATACTTTCTTCAGCTCTGTGTATACAAAGGAGCATGGGGGAGCTCATGTCCACAATGGGGGTGGTAGTGACACAGCCCTAAATCCACAATGGCTCAAAAGTGATATGGTCCAGAAATATTTAGACAGAATAAAGGTGGATAAAGCACCTGGACCTGATGGCATCCACCCACGGATCCTAAAAGAATTGAGCTCTGTAATTTCAAAGCCATTGTATCTATTGTATCTTTTAGGGAATCATTAATGACAGGAATAGTACCACTGGATTGGCGCAGGGTGAACGTGGTGCCTATATTTAAAAAGGGAACAAAGTCTTTACCAAGTAACTATAGACCTGTTAGTTTAACTTCTATAGTTGGGAAGATACTGGAGAGATTATTAAAAGACCACATAGACGAGTTCTTGCAGGAAAAAAATATTTTAAGCAACAGACAGCATGGGTTCATGAAAGACAGAAGTTGTCAGACAAACCTCATTTCTTTTTATGAGGAGGTAAGTAAAACCTTGGACAGAGGCGTGGCTGTGGACGTGGTATACTTGGATTTTGCAAAAGCGTTCGATACAGTTCCCCACACACGGCTCATGTGTAAGGTAAGGTCTACAGGTTTGGAAATATTGGTTTGTAAATGGATAGAAAACTGGCTAAAAGACAGAATTCAGAGAGTAGTGGTTAATGATTCTTACTCTGAATGGGCTAAGGTTATCAGTGGTGTACCCCAAGGTTCAGTGCTGGGACCCTTACTTTTTAATATCTTTATAAATGATATTGAGTCTGGGATCAAAAGTAACATTTCTGTCTTTGCAGATGACACCAAGCTATGCAGTGGAATAACGTCCTTACAGGAGGTCTCCAATTTACAAGCTGACCTCAATGCTCTGTCTAATTGGGTGACTATGTGGCAGATGAGGTTTAATGTTGATAAATGTAAAGTTATGCACTTGGGGGCTAAGAATATGCATGCATCATACATACTAGGGGGAGTACAACTGGGGGAATCCGTAGTGGAGAAGGATCTGGGGGTTTTGGTAGATCATAAACTCAATAATAGCATGCAATGCCAAGCTGCAGTTTCCAAAGCGAGCAAAGTCCTTTCTTGTATTAAGAGAGGTATGGACTCCAGAGAGAGAGATATCATTTTGCCCCTGTACAAATCATTAGTAAGACCTCATCTGGAATATGCAGTTCAGTTTTGGGCACCAGTTCTCAAAAAGGATATTGGGGAACTGGAGAAAGTGCAGAGAAGGGCAACCAAACTGATAAGAGGCATGGAGGAGCTCAGCTATGAGGAAAGATTAGATGAACTGAATTTATTCACCCTTGATAAGAGGAGATTAAGGGGGGATATGATCAACATGTATAAATATATAAGGGGTCCATATAGTGAACTTGGTGTTGAGTTATTCACTTTACGGTCAACAAAGAGGACAAGGGGGCACTCTTTACGTCTAGAGGAGAAGAGATTTCATCTCCAAATAAGGAAAGGTTTCTTCACAGTAAGAGCTGTGAAAATGTGGAATAGACTCCCTGCAGAGGTGGTTCTGGATAACTCAGTAGATTGCTTTAAGAAAGGCCTGGATACTTTCCTAAATGTACATAATATAACTGGGTACTGACATTTATAGGTAAAGTTGATCCAGGGAAAATCCGATTGCCTCTCGGGGGATCAGGAAGGAATTTTTTTCCCCTGCTTTAGCAAATTGGAGAATGCTCTGCTGGGGTTTTTTTTGCCTTCCTCTGGATCAACTGTGGGTATAGAATGGGGTATATTGGATTGTATGATATATATATATATATGTATATATATATTTTTTTATTATTATTTGTGGTTGAACTGGATGGACTTGTGTCTTTTTTCAACCGAACTAACTATGTAACTATGTAACACTCCCATGGGCGTGCGCAGAACTTTTTTCGGGGGGGGCATAATTTTAGGGTCACCCATGCACCACCCTTTTTCGACAATGTCATTATCACATTATTATGGTCAGAGTCTGCAGACGTATTACAGTCCCTAGGATAAGTAATGAATAATGGCCAACAGGCTCTCTTACCAGACCCAGCGAAACTACAGCAGTGATCACTCCGGCTGGACGATCGTTCACTCTGGGTTCCCCGGGGGCGACTCTGGTCAGTAGTGTAGCATGTCTGTACCCTGGTAGTGGCTCAGTCTCTCTCTCTGGTGGTGCTGGCCAGTGTGGCTCTCTCTCTGGTGGTGCTGGACAGCATGACTCTTGTGGCCCTGGCAGGCTCTCTCTCTGGCTTCCGCCCAGCACACTCCTCGTCCTGTAGCACTCTCTCCCTCAGCTTCTTTCCAGGCTGCAGTCTCTCAATCTCCCTCTTGATCGAGCTGTAGCCTCCTCCCTGTGGAAAATGGAGCCGCCAATATTTTGGGACGCGCAGTGACGTCACCACGTTCGTGTTACAAGGAGAAAGGGTTTGATTGTATGCCGGCCGGCGCTTCTTTTTAAACAATCGTTGGATTTTTACTGCCTATCTTGTTCATTAAGAATGTGAGTAATATCTGATTTTTATTAAAGTTATTTCATTTTTACAATATCACGCTATGGTCTGCCTTTATCATTTACATGGTAACCTTTGGATGCACCCTTGAGTGCTTTATCTATTCATCTTGATATTGGAACGTCCCCCTCCCCCCCCCCCCCCCCCGCTTTGGAGCTCTGGTCTGAACTTACTGATCTTGGAGGACATGGTCTGAGGGGAAACCATACCTGATGTTCGGAATCCTGGGTCAAGGCTCAATCCTGAGTGCTTTTGTTTTCTGTACATCTGGTAAGGAGCCTACTTACTGGTGATGGCACTTTAATAGAAGTGGAGCACATTGGTGTAGTGGAATCAACTGTATATGAGGGCATTCATCCATTGTTTTGAAATTCATCTATCATAAGCACTCTGAGAATACCATTCTACCATTGCCCACAGTTTTATATTTGGACATTTCTTGACGAACATTTTGTCATTTATGTTGTGATAACCTGTGAATATATTAATACTGTTTGCCTATGCCCTTTTTAAATCTGTGTGCAGACTATATTCTTTAGGTTACTAGTACCTCAAGTACTACAAATCAGATACACAGATCACACATGTGCATTGGTTTTCTTTATACTTACTGTCTATTTTTGTTTACCTGGCGCAGTTTTCCATTTTTCAATATTTTGGGACTACCTGTCCCATGAAGCTTTCCTCTCCTAGTCGCCTTTGATTGGCCCTCAGTTATGGCCAATAGGGAAGGAACGGAGCAGGGCAGGAAGCTGGGTGGGGAACCTGGTGAGAGCCGCCGTCTCTTCTCCCTGACAGAAGAATGGGTGGGGCAGGGGGGGGAAACCTCTGATAGCCCGCAGCTCGCCATTCTTCCGTCACAGCACCGCCAAGTTCTCTGCTGGACTGAGCAGGGAAAAGAGCCCAAAGTCACACTACACTTGACAGCGCCTTAATGGTGTCACCCCACTGGTGGGTGGCACCCGGGTGCGGCACCTCGATAGAGACAACTGTGCTGAATTTAAGATCCGATCCCTGATTCCAGGGGGGGGCACTTGACCCCCCTTGCCCCTACCTGCGGACGCCCATGCACACTCCTAAACCTTGTGAACAGCCTTCCCAGAACTGGGATGCCATTAAAAATAATCATGTGCGTGTAAAAGGCAGGAGAAAAAAAAACAAACGCAACATTCTTAAAGTGGTTGTTAACCCTTACAACACACTTTCACCTATAGGTATGCCTAGATTTAAGGCTTACCTGTAGGTGCTGTAAATATCTCGTAAACCATGTAGGTTCCCCGTACGAGGATTCCTTCTGCGCATGCGCCGATGTATTCAGCGCATGCGCACTTTAGAACGGTCACGGCGTGCCGTTTTCATTAAAGGACATGCCGTGACTGGTGGCGCACGCGCGGGAGTGACGTTACGCAACTCTGGCCAATCACAGAGCCGGAGTCCGTGACCCCGGAAGGAAGATGGATGCTTCCAGCCGGTGAGGAAATCGGGGACATCGCAGGCTCCTGTGTCAGGTAAGTGACACATAATGCCCATCATGCTTTGCCTTTGCAGGGAAACAAAGAGGAACTAAAACCCACCAGGGTTTACTTCCTCTTTAATGGCTGTGCTATTTTTTTGTTCTTTAATTTCGGTCCTTTTCCCAACGTATTCTTTTCCCTTTAGCCATTTTACACTTGCATAAATTAGTGGGAAAACCAGCAGGAAGAGGCTGCTGAAATGTGCTGATATGAGATGAACTTGCTGTATGGATATACCAGTATGAAACAGCTGTGAAAGAAGTCCAGGCGCCGGTTGCATTATTCAGTGAATTGCTAATCAAAAAACATTGCAGCTGAACTAAATTCAGAGCAGTTTAACCATAGACTCACCTTCCCCTAGTTAGGATCTCGTCCATCCAGAATATAGGGATAACATCTTCTACCCATCTGTACGGTACATATTAACATCAGTGTAATGAAATAAAAAAAAAAACAATTTACTGTTGTATATTGCAGCTTAACTGTACTTGGATGTGGTGGCTGCATTAGTTTTCTTTTTTCAGACCCTTTTCCTATTATTTCCACCTTCTCTTTAGCTTCTTCTGCAGTTTCCACCTCCATCAGGCGAGGAGGAGGAGGGAGGATGGAGGAGGAGGGGAGGAGGGAGGGAGTTGCCCGCCTCCCTCCCTGCTTGGGAAAGAAAACTAAAGCCTGGCTCAAAATAGGACTTTTAATATATGCTACGCAAGAAACACTGACCCAGAATCAGGTCATCTACAAATGATTTACCACCAGGTTCCCAACGAACATATTTAAGTGCTCCAGGCGCTGCATGCCGGCTTTGTAAGAGGGCAAAAGGGACAAATTCCATTGGCACCCAACAAAAAGGTGCCCCCCCTCAATATAAGAATAATAAAAAACAAAACAATATAAAATTTATTTAAAATAAAAAATAAACCATAATAAAATATTAAATATATAATAATAAAAAATTACTCTTTGTAAATGCATCTTGGTAAGTAATATTTTGGTGCCCATCAGCTGTAAAACTGTTTACTCAGGACTGGCATTTTGTATGCTCTAAAAGATGGTGGCATATGACTGCATGCATGCGTGACCTCCGAATGATGTTGTGTCATGCATTTTAAAAATGTGTGACTACCATTGAGAATGTAAACCAACTGTGTATGAGGGGCCCCCTGAAACTGAAGTGCCCGGGCCAGGCCCCCCCCCCCCTAGTTCTAAATTTGCCCCTGCAAAGGGTTGTGGGGGTGGTTATCCCAGGCCAACCTAGGCTCTGCGGCATCATCACCTTTAAGGGGGGATTCAGACTTTGAGGTGTTCAGATCTAAAGCCACAGATGTTAGCTTAGTCTTCTTCTCTATGATGGACCATATGTTAGAGTCAGAGTCAAATATGTTTTTATTGTTGTTAAAGTAAGGTAACACAAGTAGCATTCAGATGTCAATACCATAGGTTAGTACAAAGTATGTCACATTTACAGTATACAATATGAACCAGTGCCAACGAGAGCATCACCATCCCGTCATCTACCAAGAGCCTATTCAAGGAACCGTGAGGACTAATATGGTTGAAGGGTATAATTTCTGACTGTGGGGTGAGAGGTTACCATTGTAGGAAGAGAGGAGGGAGAAGAAAAGTGGAGGGGAGAAGAGGGAGGGAAAGAAATGACAGGGTTAAGGGTGAGGATGGTTTGTGCAGACCTCGGTGCGATCAGAGTGTGTCTGGGTTGACCCTCGGGCGTCAACGTTTTCAGGGAGTCAGAGGCAGAGTAGTCGATCCAGATGAGCCATAAGATCTTAAATTTGTCAAAAGGTGGATGGACCGTGTAGCGGCCATAACCCTCGATGGGGCGGCCTTGACTTTTGGGGTTACCGGTTACCTCCGCTTGGCTTGTTCCTCCAGGTCTAGGGATTCCCAGAGTTAGTACCCAATGACTTTTCATGCCGACACCATAAAAGTCCTTTTAAAAGGTCCTTATTTGCAGGGATAACATCCAACAGACACAGTCACATGTGGGAACAGAGGGCAAGGATGACGAAAACTCAGGCACCTTGAACTGCTAAGTATACGAAAATCTCTATTTGCTAACCCAGAGAGTAGCCACTCGCAGCTGGGCGCTTCCAAGCCGAACAAATCTCTAGCCAGAGATTATGGCAGTCAGCACTTGAATTACGAAATTTGCACAGTCTCTAACCTTGAATCAAAGTGGCACTCAGGAACAAAACAGGAACTTTTCCTCAGTACCTGGAACGTTATATGTCTCCTTGGCAGTATTGAGAAAACGTGGATTTTCTAGTGTCCTTGACAACCCAGCAACCAGGCACTTCTCAGGATGCCAGCTTGATGGCCCTCCTCCGAAGAGTCCTCCCCCGGTCGCTTACACGAGCTGCGGTGCCCCTCCAAGTATGAGAGCGCACCCGGACGCCTTGAATCCTCCCTCAGTTACTGCGCCTCAGACCAGCCGGTTCCGAGACTCGGGAACAGATGGATCCTTGCCCCAGACCAAGCGGGTCTGTGGGGCCTGTCAAACCAAACATGTTGCGGGGCGGCACACACTCCCCTGACCGGGACCCCTCGTGGGGCTACCCCGGCACAGATCCAGGAACAGGCAGCTCTGGCCTAACGAACCCCAAACACGTGACTCCAGTATCTTAAGTACCTTTCCCTAGACTCCTCAGTGAGGCCAAACGCACCCACTGATGGGCTCTGGGGAATGCCGGTACCCAAACGTCCAACCAGGCCTGGTTCTGAGCCTGTCATGTATACCTCACCGCACACATGACCAGTCAGAACCCCAACACAGCCCAGCCAAACTGATGCTAAAGCTTCCCTATCCAATCAGCTCTCAGAACCCCTTTACTGTTCTGAAAAACAAAAATAACTAAAATTTACAATAGCGGACACCGCTACAACCATATGTTAGGATGAGCACCCCCCCCCCCCCCCCCCCCTAGCAGTCTTTGTGCCGTTGGCATGTAGGGTATTGCCCCAAGACAAGGCCTCCATACCAAGGTGAAAAACAAACAAGACACAGAAAAAGCTTTTTTTGGCCAAGAGATACTAGCAGTCACCTTGAAGCATCAGCTCTTTGGACACACCAATTCCAGATGGGGTGGAAGACAGGTTCCCTCCGAAGTTAACAGAGAGCACACTGTCATGAACAGGAATGTCTGCAGAGAGTTTGGAACATTGAACTCATTACGGTAATTCCTTCCACTCCAGACAACCTCTCTGCAATGTGTTATTTTTCTACTGTCAGGAAATTTGAGACTTTTCTACAATAACCCAAAAAAACACAGTGCACGTGTGTGACCCCACCATGTGCTGCAATATCTGCTCTGTTACATGACTGCCAGAGTTCCCAGCATATCCAATTATTATCAAATGGGGAACATTGTTTTTTTTCTTCCGCATAATGAAACCCAGAAAAGCCAAACAGCTCCTCCATTCCAACCCACCCAGGACAGTCATTTTTAAGCAATACGTTCAAGGGTTAAATATGATGTTCCCCTCAATTCATTATTTATTGTGCAATAGATTTAAAGCAGATGCCAAGATTTCTTTAACGCCCAGCTGTTTCCATCACATTTTAAACGTGAGGTATTTTAGCTTTACCCATGGACGGGTTTGACTTCACATATGTAGCATCAGGGAGCGTTAATGATTTAAATATCATGTTCCTTGGTATGGTTTGTAATTCTATATGCATTGTTGAAAGCCATATTTGATTATATAGGCCTCATATACACTGGTTTTTAGTGCAGGTAGAGTTTTTAGTGCAGGTAGAACGCACAAGCGCCCGCTGCCGGGAGTCTGAAACTCTACAAGAGGCTGGACTAAGGTTTAGGACAGTATGTTCCCAGGGTTGAATGCTTGGACTCCTTGCATTTACCCCTGGGTGCATGGGCGTAGCATAAGGTGTTGCAGGGGTCACAATCGCAACCCCGCCCCTAGCTCCAGGGAGCCCCTGCAGCCTCCCTGTAATATTATCATATCCTCCACAAAGTCCAGCTCCGATATGCCCTAGGGCCCCACAGCCACGCTCCAGTACTGGGCTTCCACCTTGCCTTCCACAGTCCACACCCCTCTGTTCTCATTGGCTGGAAAGAAGTTGTGAGCCATTTCCTGAATGGAGAGGAGCATGGGGCGAGAACAGCCCAGGATGGGGAAGCGTCTGTGTTGTGTGCTGGTAACATAAAATGATAATTGAGCTCAGCGAGTTAAGAGGAGGAAAGTGCCGTCCTGTAGCCACGATGGGACCGATGTCACTGGTGAGGTAAGACACCGCTTAGTGTTTTCTAGTCACTAGCTGGGATTCTCTGTATCCCCCCCCCCCCCCACCCGGGGATGTCCGCTTACCCCACTTCCCTGACAACTGGGGAAAAACACATCCCTCCGGGAGGTCTTCCCCCAACACCTGCCAACACTGACAGAGAAACCTTCAGAAATTGCTAAAACAAATCCCTCAACACCGCCTAAGGGGCCCCCGAGGGGCTGCAGGCTCCAGATTTCGCTATGCCCCCCAGATCCAAGTTTCAGGGGTTTTTAGCCTTTAAAAAAAAAAAAAAAAAGGAGAAGATAGCAAGCCATTTATTTTTCTTTAGAAGCTAAAACATTTTACAGGCTACCAACAGCGGGCCTGGACAGTGCACTTAAAGTGGTTGTAAACCCTTACAGACCACTTTGCCCTACAGGTAAGCCTAGATTTAGGGAATTACCTGTAGGTGCAAGAAATAACTCCTTAACCTGCACGGTTAAGGAGATATTTTTCAAAAACTGGGCACCGATGTCTATGGCACATGTGCGACAACGGCGCAGGCGCACTGAGCGCGCGGCAAGTGAAGGCGAAGATGCCGTCAATGACGGCTCCCGCGCAAATGCGCCAGAGTGACGTCATTGCGGCTCCGGCAAGTCACAGCGCCGGAGCCGTGATACCCGTAAACTCACTCCGGGTATCATGGCAGCGACGGAGGAGGTGGCCGAGGACCGCTGCGGTGGCTTCAATCTCAGGTAAGTAATTCATAATGAGCTAGTATGCTATGCATACTAGCTCATTATGCCTTTGCCTTGCAGGGTGTCATTTATTTTTTTTGGACTTTACTTCCTCTTTAAGCCTTCCACCCACTGCAAAAATGCCCTCACCTCATGCACCAGGGGTAAACGCCCAGTGTGCATGAGGCCATATTCAGGATGAGCCATCTGCTTAGCAATACTGCACAGTGATTGAGATTCATCTCTCTATGCCAGTTTGCTGCAATCAACAAAAAAAATAAAAATAAAAAATACACCACCCAAACAGCTTTAAAGCAGACCTCAACTCCAAAAAATTAGATGTTCCCTACAAGATGGCAAATCTTGAAATGTTATTCGTGCCGTTAACAGTGGAAGAAGGGGAGGCTCAGAGAAGACAAGCACGCTATACTGCATATACAGACTGATTTTACTGTTTAGTGTTTAGTAACACTTTTAAGTACTCTGAAAAATAAATAAAAAATCTACCCTTTGTCTTTAAATCCTCCTGAGAAATAGAAATGCACTTCCTGGTATGTGACTGTGCCTAGCAGTGGCGGCCCATAATGCAGGTCGCCCCTTAGCCATGCGTCCGGCCCCCTAATCTTCATGTGGGGTGCCGGATGCATGGATGCCAATGGGGGTGGGGGGGGGTTATTATTTTGAAGCAGGTGATTAGAGCAAGAGGCTCTAATAGGCTTCAAAAAAAGGGTGAGCCCATCCAGATGTGTGACGATAGAAAATATTCGCTATTTTGTCACACTGATTCTCCTCCCAGCCAATCAGGAAGCGGGTCCTGAGACCCGTTTCCTGATTGGCCAAAAGGAGAAGTGATCCTATTAGCCTAGGAGGAAGAGGGATGAGATGCACAGGTAGATGCCGAGAAGGCGGCGCAGAGAAAGACGTCGCCCTGAGGGAATCGCTGCCAGCGCCATAGACAGGGCAATGCGGTAAGTGCTGGGCACCGACCTGGGGGGGGGGGGTCAGTGGGTGCCTCTGAAGGCACTCCTGTCTTTAACTGCTGGTCTCACCAGATTTGGTGATGTTACTGCTGTTCTTCTCACTGATCTTTTTGCTGGAGTGAAAATTGTACACGAAGACTTGCAGTGCACGGATCTACCTGCTTCATTCATATTGTGGGGCTGTGCTTTTTCCACCTCTCCTTCTGCTTCATAAATATTCCCTCACCATCTTTCAGATCAATGATCAGGGGGATAGCTCTGACATTAGGAAGCAAAGCCCTGCCTCTACTAAGATGGCTACTTACACACACACACACACACACACACACACACACACACACACACACCGACATGCTGCAGAACAAGTTGCCCTTAAAGTCCCATAAGTACCTGTAAAGCCTCATACACACGATCGGACCTTTGTACAAAGGGCGTTGGCCCCAAGTTGGTATTGCATACACACGGCAGGACTTTTTAGGCAACAAACACGAACGTAGTGATGTTTCAACGTACTGACGACACTTCAAAAGAGGACGTTCGGATACTCCAGCGCCACCTTTGGTCAACTTCTATACTGTTGTCTGATCTTTTGCATTGGTTCTGAGCATGTGTGTTTGTACTTTGTACAAAAGTCCGATGGTTTTGTGTACACACGGTCGGACTTTGCTTCATCGGAATTTTGTTGGCAGAAAGTTGGTCCGTTCGCACAGCCAACAAAAGTCAGATGAAAACTGAAAAAGTTGGTCCGATGGAGCGTACACACGGTCGGATGTTGGTCCAAAACAGCTCATTTGCATGTTTGTTGTCAAAAAGTCTGATCGTGTGTACGGGCCTTAAGGGTTACTCCTATGTTTTTCCATTAACATTGGGTTGTTGGCAACATACTGGTTATGGCTTTCTGAGCCAGCCCAATTGCTGCAGAACAAGGTGGAAGCGGGTAACGATCCAAACTGGACCAATGCAACTATGCAATAAAGTCCACACCTGGAATTAAACTTTGAAAGCAGGTTGAAAGTGAGGGAGTTTCGGACCTTGCAAGAAAAACACTCAAGCCATCTGGTTTGTGTCAAATGTGACTAATCAGAATGAAAAATTTGCCAATTCGGAAAGAAGAACATGCTCAAACCACTTTGAATATTATGATTTCTATTCCAGGTATCCATTAAATGTGTGCAGAAAAGGTCAATACCTCACCTTGATCGTCTCCCTCGCCAATTTTCGCTTCTCAGAAATAAGCAGAGATTCCAGAGAAGCCCCAAGGATGGCGGTATCACACTGACAGATGACAAAATTCGCACAAAATAAAACTGTTTAAGTGGTGGGGTGTCCCCGGTGATCACAAGCTGCTATGAATTTAATTTCCCACGGGGCTTTAAAACATTCACGGTTAAAGGTTTGTTCCCCTCATCAGTAAAAGCCTTGATTCACCCTGTCAAGTGGGAGTTGTGAGCAGTAACAAATAAATATGAAATGACAATGGAAATCGGCCCTTTTATCTGCAGTCTTCAGGAAATAATTTGACTGCAGCTAAAAAAATAAAAAATAAAAAACGCTCAGCCCAACAAGAGATTCTACAAGCAGATTAGGAGTTAATAGTATAATTATTCAAGCCAGTCATAGGAGAAAAGTTGATTCTTCCTGAAGGCACTTTAAATATTTATTGACAAATTAAGCTTAGCTGCTTTCCGAGGATTATAATGGAGTCTCATCATGTTATGCCTGGGCCAGTCGTCAAAGACAGCGAATACATTTATCTCCGATTCGGAATCCAGAAAAAAAAAAAAAAAAAAAACAATTAGTGGGGGAAGATTTTAAACTTTATTGTTGGAAAATAACTGAATATTGAAGTATCATCCGGGGGCCCCGGGCTTCCAGATACCGATAAGCCCCCCCCCCCCCCCGAAGACACAGACAACAACCGGCCAGGGTTGTCGGGAAGAGACCCTTGTCCCCATCAACATGGGGGCAAGATGCTTTGGGGTGGGGGGGGTGCAAAGCCCCCCCCCTGCCCCCAATGCACCCACCCCCATGTTGAGGGCATGCGATCTGGTATGATTTAGGAGCGGGGCTCTCGCTTGTCCCCTCCCTTCCCTGCCAAGCTGCATGCTCGGATAAGGGTCTGGTATAGATTTCAGGGGGGACCCCACACCATTTTTTTTTTTTGGCATGGGGGTGTCCCCTCCAAATCAATACCAGACTAAAGGGCCTGGTATGGACTGGGAGGGGGCACCCCACGCAGGTTTTTTCGTGAGTTTTTTTAGCCGGCAATTTTATTTATTTATTTTTTTTTTACATTCAGCCATCAGCGGGGAAGCCCGCTGACAGCTGATGACTCATCTATTGCCAAGGACGCGGCGACCGGCTTCCTGACCCTCTCCTTAGCAACCAGCTATATACAGTGAATGTAATAAAATAAACAAATAAATAAAATGAAAAAAAAAGACACAAAAATCGCAAAAGGCTATACTTGCATTTTGAAGTCTATTACATGTAAAAAACACTGCATTTTGCGAAAAAAAAAAAATAATAAAAAAAAAAAAAAAAATTAGACCCTTTCCAAAAACGCATTTATGTGAACGTGTAGCATAGGAACCCATTTAAAAAAAATTCCCTGCATTTCTTAGAGAAGGCAACTTGTATTAGACCGACCTGCTGCATCTACCACCAAAATAGACTTCAAAGCCCCCAGCCGCAACTACACCGACTCAAAGACAAGTTACTATTCAGATAACCTTGATACAGCCAAATGACTAGGGTAGGTACACCCATACCTGAGATGGGCCCAACCCCTCATTCTCCAAAAACGTTTAAAGCGGCACTGCCTTCCAAGACCGAGACCCCTGCCAACTGCTACGACACATCCCAGGTAAAACTAACAATCCCCCAAAATCACATAATAGCACCACAAAGCAACCCCCCCCCCCCCTCTTAGTTAACTTCCTGAGGAACAATGAAATTAAAGGCAAATACCAGAAGGGAAAAAACAGAAAAACCAAGAGCAAAAACTTTTTTCGGGAGGGAGAACGGGAGAAGCTACTTCTATGCCAGGGGTCAGGAACCTTTTCCCCATAAGGACCGGATTCAATGTATGTGAATGCATGGAGGGCCGCATTCACCTGCTAATAAAGATAAAAATCTGGACCCCTTTACATTACACAGCCCCCCCCCCCCCCATCAGCTGTCAGCAGGCTTCCCTGTCACAGTGCACGCTTTATCCCAACCGCACGCCATTCTTATGTGCTGTAGCACTTGGCGGCGTGTTACAGTGCATTACAATGTGCTAATCTGCACAAAAATGCAACATGTCCTACTTTTTATTATCAGCAAACACCAACACAGAATGTGTCAGTGAGAACCGTAGCCATAAGACAGGGCAAATTGCCCAACGCAGTTATTGCGATTGGCTTGGAAAGATATTTTATTTTTCGCTTTTAACAGCACAGCTAAAATTTGTCATCTTGTTAGGATTTGGCAGAATGAGTCGCCCAAGAAGACGACGACGACCCAGTTCATCAGCAAATGGAATCAATAACCAGCAGAGCTTATATTGGGAATCGCTTTCTAATTGGAAGCAGCAGTCACTGTACACCACCACACAATGTAACCCGCAGGCCAGCTCCAGATGTTCGTTTATTCTGCTGTCGTGTTTTTTTTAAAAAGGGAACTCACCATTAGGGCTGCAACTAACAAATATATTCAGAATCGATTAGTTGGTCGATTATTGTTTCGAATAATCGATCGGTTAATAACCTTTAAAAAAAGTGTGGTGTATAATTTACATGCTTTTCTGCAGCTTCTGCGTTGAAGTATATTGAACCAAAAAAAGCGCAGTTTTGCATTTTAAAAAAAAGTCCGACCCTTTCCAAATACGCAGTCGCTGAAAAAAGCATAGATGTGAACGTGTCCCATAGGAAACCATGTAACCACGTTCAGTAACATAATGGGGGGTTAAAAAAACTAAAATTAGCCCTTTTATAGTACAAAAAAACAAATTAAAAAAAAAAGCAGATAACCACTACTGTAGGGGTTAATTTTTTTACTGAAGAACTGTGAAATAATATTTACAGTAGCAATAATTTGCTCTTTTTGTACTATAAAGGGCTCATTTTAGTTTAACCCCATTATGTTACTGGCCGATTAGTCGATTATGAAAATAGTAATCGATTAATTTCATAATCGATTAGTTGTCGATTAATCGATTAGTTGTTTCAGCCCTACTCACCATCCATTTTACTTTCATCAGCCATAAAAACCCTCTTCTGTGTCCCTCTGATCCCTTAACCCATTTTGATGCCAAGGTCATCACTTTCCTGACTAAGGGGGGGGGGGGGGGGGGATATCTACTTTTTTTTTAGTACAGATGAATTAACGCTCAAGGCGATTTGTCCATTTCAATGGCCAGGATGAATTAAATGACTTAACGCTCAATGCTACTAAATGCGTTATGAGCGTTTTCCAAGCGGCAAAGGTTTTTTTCTGCTAAAATGCTGACAGAAGGAAAGGAGAGTTGGCAAAACGTCCTGTGTGCATGAGGCCTTAATGTGACTGACACATGGTGAAAGATAAGTCAAGACTAGGGATGAGCCCAAGCATGTTTAGACACGAGTCTCAACCCGCCCGAGCTATCCCGCCAAGAAGCGGTCAACGCTGACTGCCAATCACAGACGCTGGAGGCATACATCGCCCCGCAGCCACATACAGGGCCTGTATACATGCAGGTAAGAGGTGGGGAATGTCTGCACTGCCTATGATTGGCTGTCTGCTTTGACAGCTTCCTGGTGTGATAGCTCTGACAGCTTTACCTTTGTGTCTGAAAAAGCCTGAGCTCGTCCATGGGCGAGACCTCTTCAGCACCGACCAGTGTTCTGTCCCCGCTACACGTTTCCCCGTGTGTAGCTCAACATGCATCCTCCTATTCTGTATTAAGCCAGGCTGTGTGTCATTTTGAAGCTTTATTAACAAAACAGGGTGGGGTGAAACTATTGAAGAAAAACACAAATACAGATAGGTATAAAATCGGTATATGAAGTATACAGAAATACAATGAATAAGCATGCATACAGATCATTTCCTGCTCATGATTGGCTCACTTTCTCCAGAAGTCCCCCCCCCCATTATTATAACACTGGGACTGATCATGTGACCATAGCAGCCACTCAGCACACAGAAAGTGGCTGAAATGCATGTTTCGGTTTTCTATCCAACAGCAGGAAGTAAGAATCTACAATAAATATCCTGCAATATTTGAAATGCTTTTAACAGACAAGGCAGGTAGGTTTAGGTTGATTCTCCTTAAAAACGTGAACGATTAATAACAGTGACAACATGCAAATGATACAAAGGAATGCTTTGTGTATTCATCAATGTGGCGGATCACCTAGCAGCTGTTAGAGGTGATATTTCGGTTAGAGCAGGTCCAGGCCTGCACACACACCGCTAACTGAGACATTCTAAGCCAGTACAAGGAAATGACTGGCAGAGATTAAAAGGAAATAAACTTCATTATTACAGATAAACCCACTCACAAGCTTACCTGCAAGAAATCAATCCTGGAAATCTGACAGGAGATATATGATCAAAGTAAGTGATACAGCAATTATAAATAGCTTCAATTTCACAATCTATTTTCAGGTATGTATTCTGCTGGCAGGTATCTGTATACCTGTGCATAGTCAGTTACAGATCTGCTCCCGTCCAGGCCTGTGTACACTGATGTGACAAAGTAGTAGTGGAAATTGTCAGCAAAGGGACCCAGTGCAAGAACGTTTGGTCTCCTTCCCCCTACCCAGTGCAAGAACGTTTGGTCTCCTTCCCCCTACCCAGTGCAAGAACGTTTGGTCTCCTTCCCCCTACCCAGTGCAAGAACGTTTGGTCTCCTTCCCCCTACCCAGTGCAAGAACATTTGGTCTCCTTCCCCCTACCCATTGCAAGAACATTTGGTCTCCTTCCCCCTACCCAGTGCAAGAACATTTGGGCTCCTTCCCCGTACCCAATGCAAGAACATTTGGTCTCCTTCCCTCTACCCAATGCAAGAACGTTTGGGCTCCTTCCCCCTTAACCAGTGGAAGAATGTTTGGTCTCCTTCCCCCTACCCAGTGCAAGAACATTTGGACTCCTTCCCCCTTCCCAGTGCAAGAACATTTGGGCTCCTTCCCCGTACCCAGTGCAAGAACATTTGGGCTCCTTCCCCGTACAAGAACATTTGGGCTCCTTCCCCGTACCCAGTGCAAGAACATTTGGGCTCCTTCCCCGTACCCAGTGCAAGAACATTTGGGCTCCTTCCCCGTACCCAGTGCAAGAACATTTGGTCTCCTTCCCCCTACCCATTGCAAGAACATTTGGACTCCTTCCCCCTTCCCAGTGCAAGAACATTTGGGCTCCTTCCCCGTACCCAGTGCAAGAACATTTGGGCTCCTTCCCCGTACAAGAACATTTGGGCTCCTTCCCCGTACCCAGTGCAAGAACATTTGGGCTCCTTCCCCGTACCCAGTGCAAGAACATTTGGGCTCCTTCCCCGTACCCAGTGCAAGAACATTTGGGCTCCTTCCCCGTACCCAGTGCAAGAACATTTGGGCTCCTTCCCCGTACCCAATGCAAGAACGTTTGGGCTCCTTCCTCCTACCCAATGCAAGACCATTTGGGCTCCTTCCTCCTACCCAATGCAAGACCATTTGGGCTCCTTCCCCTTACTCAATGCAAGACCATTTGGTCTCATTCTCCCTACCCAGTGCAAGAACATTTGGGCTCCTTCCCCGTACCCAATGCAAGAACATTTGGTCTCCTTCCCTCTACCCAATGCAAGAACGTTTGGGCTCCTTCCCCCTACCCAGTGGAAGAACGTTTGGTCTCCTTCCCCCTACCCAGTGCAAGAACATTTGGACTCCTTCCCCCTTCCCAGTGCAAGAACATTTGGGCTCCTTCCCCGTACCCAGTGCAAGAACATTTGGGCTCCTTCCCCTTACTCAATGCAAGACCATTTGGTCTCATTCTCCCTACCCAGTGCAAGAACGTTTGGGCTCCTTCCCCCCCTACCCAGTGCAAGAAAGTTTGGGCTCCGTCCTCCTACCCAGTGCAAGAACATTTGGGTGCCTTCCCCTTACTCAATGCAAGATCATTTGGGCTCCTTCCCTGTACCCAGTGCAAGAATATTTGGGCTCCTTCCCCATCCCTGTGCAAGAACATTTGGGCTCCTTTCCATCACAATGTAAAAAGACTTGGGCCCCTCTTCCCCCATGCAAGCGCATTTTGTCCCTCCCTCAATCCCTGATTAAGAACATCTGGGCTCTTGGGTTCTCCCACCTCCATGCAATATTATTTGAGCACTCCCCCACCCCCCTGCAAAAACATTTGGGCTCCTCCCCCATGCAAAAATATTTGGCTGTCAGAATACCCTTTTACAGTTTGGTTCACACCATACAGGTGTGACCAAGTTCAGGCCTGTTATAGATATGTAGGGCAGCCCATTTATTTCAATAGTCTGACCTATGCATGAGAAACGCAGAAAAGAAATCCCTGAACCTTTTCCAAAAGCATACCACCATGCTAATATTTTGTGCGTGCGAAAATGCACGTTTGCAGATGCATTAATGGCATCACCACAAGTCTGCTAAAAGGCAGCACGTTTCTGTGCAAGTTGGGAAATTGCGCAATTTTCCCAACACGCATAGATATGAAGTTAGCCCAACAATGGTCACATCTGACTGAATGCAGCTGCTGTTCGGCCAACTATTTTCCACTTGGTTCCTTCAACTTTCAGAACAAAGGAAGGACCTATGGCTCATGTTTTGCAAGGTTCATCTGGAACCAGACAATATTTGCTCTAGCAAGCTTTAGGAATCTAAAGGGTTGTCATCTGGAAAAATGCGCAGCTCCGCCTAGATCAATTATTAACAAATCTGAGGCTTACAGTTTGAAAACATTAAGAACACCAATATCCAATTGAGTTTTATTGCTTTGTACAGGAACTGAGACTTCCCCTTAGCTCACCATTCATGGAAGCAAATAATGTAGTAATACCTTTAATTACCAGTCCACATATTGTGACCCCCTTTGTCATCTGTCTGGCATGCAGCCCTTCTACCCCTGGCCCAGGAAATTGCCATTTTTAAATCCCTTCCATAGCCGTATGTTACTTAAAAGGAAGGCCATTTTCCTGGCATCCTCTTATGAATAAGCCCAGTCATTCTACAGCCTAATATTAAAGGAAACTGCTCAATATAACAATAGTCATACAGGATATCTGATTACATCTACAGAGAGAGCACACACTACTCAACACTCACAAACAATGACTCACTTCTACAGCGATATCTGAAAGGAAACCTTTCCTGCCAGAAACATGCAGCCTGCAATTGCAGAGTTGTCCAGAAAATGCTAGCTGCCTGACTGTCACATTAAACCCCTTGCATCAATAATTTGAGTCGCTAACGCTGGGAAAGTATATAGACAAGGACTTGACTTCGCTGATCTTCATATTCATACTTGCTCTTGGTCAGGGGTCTCCAAGCTTTCTAAACAAAAGGGCCAGTTTACGCTCCTTCAGACTCAAGGAGGGCCGGACTGTGGCCACTGGGAGTAGATATTGTCATGGCCTCAGTGGGAGTAAACAATGCATCTTTGGTACAAGAGGGAGAAATAGTGCCCCAGCGTTGGTGTCAGTGGGACAAATAGTTCCCCATTGCTATCTGTGACGGAAGGTCCCACACTTCGCTTGAGTGTTTCTGTCAGTATATCGCTTCCCAAGTCCTGGAACACGAGACCTATGGATCTGGCTATAGTAACCCCTAAGAACCAGACAACAACAGTCTTGGAGTACATCAGGAATAGCCTGCTTTATTTGAGATCTCACACTAATATATACCAGGATGACAATACAAACTGTAACCAGAAACCTAATTAACATGAGCTAATTAACCAATCCTTTAACCAGACAGGTGACTCAGAGATATGACCTTTTAGGGCAGCCTTGACGTCTCCTAGCTCACTGACTATACAATACACATTATCATAACTATCAACACAGAACTCCTTCATACAATTGCAGGGTTAATTAGCACAAACAAACAATGGGTGAAAGACTCTTAGAAGCCCTACTAGACTTATTTACATTATAGCAGACAACAGACAGACAGGTGGCTGGAGTTGATGACATCAGCATCCAACAGTATGTGTCCCAACAATATGAATAAGTCGCTATTTCTAATATGGCATATACAGGGTTCCCAGAGTCTGTGCGTGGACCTGGACATGGACCGGAATTCAAAGCAACACCTTCTGAAGGGTCCCCAGGCATACAGCTCACAAAGAGCACCTTTCCCCCAAAACCCAGGGCCCATAATAAGTAGGCAAGAGGCCAGCATTCAGTCCCCTCCAAAAGCCTCTGTCCCGGGTGAGTCCATCACACTATCGTCAATAGGACAAAACGTGCCCCATTGCCATAATAAGAGAAATGGTGCCCCATGACTGAAGTCAGTAGCAGGAATTATGCCCCACTGTTGGTGTCAGTGGTGGGGGGTTTGGAGAGTGTACTGCATCAGTGGGAAGAAAAGTGCCTCAAGGGCCAAATAAAGACAAGCAAAGGGCCGCATACAGCCACCGGGGCACAGTTTGGAGATCAATGCTCTTGGTCACCAACACCGAATGTACTAAAACAATCCCCAGCATGGGGGCTGCACCAGCACTGCAAGGGTTATTTGCTAGTTTAGATCTAGAAAAGATGACCCACTTACATTGCAAGTAGACCGATCCCTATAGCATCTTCTTCCTCAGCGGCCTAAGGTCCTGACATCATTGGGATTGGTGACGTCAAGAGGAGAGTCCACCCATGGAGCACGGGGGAGAGCCATCAGCTGGGAGAGTGGAGGATCGGGTAAGTTAAAGTGATTTTACTCTCTGCTAGAATAAACAAGCAGCTAACACAGTGTGATCTCAGCCCCACTGCAAGGTATTACTAAAACGTTTTCCAAAGTCGGGCTTTAAAGAGGTACTGTAATCCTTTCCATTGTCACACCTCAGATCCTAAGCTGCCATCTTCTCTCCTTACATCAAGGGGCCGGTTGGCGCTTCTTGGTTTTTGCAGATGACCTCTGGATGATGTGCCATGGTGCACGGTCAGTATTATGGAGGCTGCCCGGCGCATGCACAGGGTAGTGGAGATCACCCTGAAGCCTCCTGAAATGTGACGCAAGTATCTCAGGAGGCTTCAAGCGGGAGGGGGCATCACTCTCACCTAGGCAAAAAGATGGACGTACGAAGCTGGGTCACATTTACCAGACAGAAATGGAGGGGAACTCTCCAACAGCAACCAAAAAATAAGAATTTTTCTTAATAAAGTAGGGGGCAGTTAGAACCCCAGTCAGAGTTATATTTGCTAGTAAAAACCTTGTCAGCAGGACAGGAAGTGAGGGCAAAGCTCTCCAACGGAGGCCCAAATAGAAGCAAATCCACTCTATCCAAAATTAAAGCGGACCTTCACACTCTAATAATGTTCTAAAATTTTCCTCCTAGCCCTCCATTGCACATTTCAGATAGAAATGAGTTTCAACCTTTTCCAAGTCTATCCAAAACTAGAAAAAATAGGTTTTGGTTTGACATACACCTGCAATCAGCATGGCAGCCCTCCGATATTTCTCATAAAATAGGTTGATTTTAAGTGTTGAGTGGTTGACTTTGATGAAAAGAAGCTGCTTTTGGTCTATGGGTAGAATCAGGTTAGTCTCAGACAATTAGCTACACATTTGTAGGTTTTAGTATTAGGCCTTAGCTTGTTCTCATCTTGACAATATAAATGGACAAAACTGTGCGAATTTACATGGAAATGTGCGTGAATGTGCGGAAATGTGCGTGAATGAGGCGTAAATTGCTGACCAAAAATGCAGATTTTTCCATTATTTTTTTTTACTGAAGAATACAGGGCGCTTGTTTATGTGCCCCTAGGCATAGGCACATTACAATTAATGGTATTTTAGCTCAGTAAAAAAATAAGCTGTATTGAGCTTTTTCAAGCTGCAGTGTGCAAGGGGCCTTAAAAAAAATTAGGCGTGAAGATTTTCCTGAGTCAGATCTAATACCAAGCTGGTTAATTCGATAACGTACTGTTGAAAAGATGCAGTGAGTGTATATGGTTAGTTATTCACAGAACTAAATAGTATATTAGAATATTTGAACTAAGAATCTCATTTTTGGCTGTATAAGTGCATAGTATTATGTAGAGTGTGGACTATTTTTCCATGAGATTGATTTTGTTTATTCTCGATTTCTGTTGGGTGAGAGGAACTGAAGGCAATTTCCAATGACATGCAGGCTAATAGTGTGGATAAGTCTCATGTGATGGATAGAAAGACCTATGATGGGAGAGAATAACAGACGTTTAGGAAGCGTAAGGTTTATAATACTATCTGAGAAAAACTGTATTTTGTCAAACCAGTTTAGGTGAGTTTAGCAGATTTTGGGCGTTTATGTCATTGGCCAGAATTATAATATATTCTGGCCATTGAAATAAATACTAAAGTGTTAAACGCACTTAGCGTGTAGGCGCGTTTAACAGCATTCAGGAGTTTTTTTGTGGTCAAAATTCACTCTCCTAAATGCAATTTTAGGGCATTCAGAAAACATCTTCTAAACTCCCCTGCTACTAAAAACGGATAACATTAGGGGAGTTCAAGGGCAGAAAAAATAAAAATAAAAAATAAAAATCGCCTACAATCACAAAAACGTAAGTTTAAAGTGGTTGTAAACCCTTACAATACACTTTTAACTACAGGTAAGCATATAATTAGGCTTACGTGTAGCTACCCAGGATATCTCCTAAACCTGCACGGTTTAGGAGATATCCCTGTATCAGCATGTGCTGATGTCATCGGCGCATGCGCACTGAAGCAATGGCACATCCGTGCCGTTGCTTCAGTTAGTGTGCCATTACCGGCAGCTCGACGTCATTGCGGCTCCGGCCAATCACAGTGCCAGAGCCCGCAATACCCGGAAGTAACTCCGGGAGCAACATCGCTGGCTGGAGCTGTGTACTAGAACCGATGCACGGGCTTCGATCTATGGTGAGTATTTCATAATGAGCTAGTATGGTATGCATACTAGCTCATTATGCCTTTGTCTTACAGGGTTTTTTTTTTTTCTAGTGGGTTTACAATCACTTTAACATAAAATTATATATATATATATATATATATATATATATATATATATATATATATATATATATATATATATATATATATATATATATATATATATATATATATATATATATATATATAGTCAAATTTGGGCAGGTTACTTTTTCTTCAGCAATAAAGCATTAGAAGCAGGCGTCAAGTGGTACCTCCAATACTCCACCAATATTCATGTAAGAATCAAGACGGGACACGTACTTCAATTTGCAAAAATCCTTTACTTCCTTATTTCAAAAAAAGCACAGCTGTGCTTTTTTTGAAATAAGGAAGTAAAGGATTTTTGCAAATTGAAGTACGTGTCCCGTCTTGATTCATTATATATATATATATATATATATATATATATATATATATATATATATATATATATATATATATATATATATATATATATATATATAAAAAAATTACACACACACACATTGTTTCCCCCTGCAAGGCAATATCATAATAGTATACTAGCACACTATGATAGACTTGCCTTGAAACGAAGCCCCCCAGCGGTGCGCTGTCACTGTTGCAAAGGCTTCCATCTTCACCCAGTCTTACTTTTCGATTTTCTTTTCGATTTGTGGACTCCGTCCATTTGACTGGCTGAGCCACAAGGACGTCACTCCCACGCACGAGTGTCGGCCATGCCACACGGCTCTGAAGGAATATGCTGTTCCTTCAGAGCGCATGCGCCGGTGACGTCACTGGCTGCTGCTCACTAGAATATCTAAACGGTTTCATTTTACAGGTATAAAGAGTTTACTACCACTTTAATATCCTTTTTTTCTCTTAATAAAAAGGATATGTAATTATATATCGCCATCTAGTGAAAAAAAGCTAATATTGCAGATCAACAAGTACATCATCAAGTGTACATAAATGTAACCTGTGATGAGACAGTATGGTGGCTGCCATTGCTTACCTCCTTTGAAAATACTAGTTCCTCATCAGCCATGCTTATTTATTGGCTTTAGTACTTTCAACATTACTAACTCAGAATACTCAGATGAGGAGCTTTGAGTTGAGATCCCAGAGTGAAGGCAGAGACACCCTGGCAACCAGTATACCTCCCAACTATTCCTGATTTCGAGGGACTGTCCCTGATTTGGAACAATGTCCCTCTTTCCTCCTCATTTGTCCCTCATTTTGGTCTGATCTATATAGTTGTATATAACATGCACTTTTTATCTATCAAAAAAGTGTTTCCCAGTGCTAAACCTTTCATCCAATGTCTAGATTGCTGCATTTGTAATCTCCAAAAGCCAATCTAATGGAATAGTAGTGATTAAAAAAAAAGCACTTAGTGGGTTCACCCAATAATTTTTTTGTACAATTCTCCTTTAAGGGGGTGCGGCAAGGGGTGTGTCCTATGCCTACATACTTTTGCTAATAGGTGTCCCTCATTCCCATCTCAGAAAGTTGGGAGGTATGCAACTAGTATTTTCAGAAGCAGTCAGCAATGTTCTCCTCAATTTACCACAAAAACTGACCTGGAAACGCAGATGACCCTGACGTCTTCATTTCTTTTAAATGTATCCAAAATTCATATAGAGATTGCAGCTTGCCAATCCCTTGATGAGTATATACACACACACACACACACACACACACACACACAAAGTCTGATCATTGAAGGAGAGCAGGCTGAGTTCCCAGCATAGCTAAAGAACTGACCACAGCATGTTCTCCTGCTTAGCGTGGTCAGTTATTAATAGAAGAGCAGGGGGGCTAGCAGGAACACAGAGATGTAAAATTTCTGGAAATTTTGAAGCTCTGAAAAAACCCTGTTTTTTTGGGGGAAAAAAATGAAATTTTTTTAAAAAATGCTACATTAGCACTTTTTTGTCTTTTTAAGATTGAAAGTCATTCTGTTACGAGAACGTTGAGACTCTATGCGCATTGTGATCATTGTTGTCCTCTTCACTTCGATCCGTGAAGGATTTTTTAATATCTACAGGACACTTGTTACATACAAGAATGTGTTTTGTCATCCTGGTAGCATTTGGAAATGCATATTTCATCTGACAATATTTGCAAATCACATTTTTCTTTGCAGGAGAACTTGTAATGTGAAAATGCCTCCATATGCTAGATGTTGGTCTCACCATTTTTCTGAGGGGGATAGAAAATAAAAACAAGAAAAAATTACTACTTTGCAAGAAGACACTAAACTATGGTTGTGTGTGGGGGTGGGGGAAGAACCAGATTACCGGTAATTAAATACAGAAAAGTTTATAAAGATAAACGAATGTAGCTAAATGATTCAGTTTTCTGGATTCAGAATCAGATAAATGTAAACTCTTACCTTTTTTAAATTAGGCATATACTTTCGGGTCCTTTTTGTTGCTCTGTATTTTCTTCCAATGCTTTTGAGGCCTAGTGAAGAGGACAGAACAAACCAAAAACACACCCACTAACATGCAAAAGAAAAACTGAAACCTTTTTCTGGTTACAATAGCAGCGCAGCACCCCCTAAAGGAAGAAATGCATACTGTTCTTGCATTGGAGGGTTCAGTTTGTTACCTAGGACTTGCTTGTCCTCACTCAAATTGGAATAATCTGATATCATACATTTTTTTTTTAGAAATGATTTGGAAAATTTTTGAACACCCGTCTTAAAATATTTTATTCATCATGTTAAAATAAAAATTCGACAATTTTTTTTTCTTTTTTACATTTTTCCACTTTTTGGGGAAAAAAAAAAAGCCTTCAGGAAAAACATAAAATAAAAATTTCCGGTTTTTTTTTTTTCGGGCCTTCACATCGCTAGGAACACCAGGGATTTCACACAAAGGAAGCAATACAAAGAGAACAGGATAATTTCTCATACATGTACATGGTACAGCAGACACTTATCAGGAATATGAAATGTTGGGGTAACAAACACTTTAAAGTGGTGGGACACCCTGAAAACAAAAACTTGAAAAAAATGTTAGTAACAATTTAACCACTTCCCGCGCACACAGATATACGTCGGCAGAATGTCACGTACAGGCAGGAGGGCGTATATACAAGTCCCTCCTTTCTGCCTGTCCGTGCCATCGGGAGCGGCGCGCTCCCGCGCCGGTCGGGACCCCCGTGAGTCCGATCGCGGTCCCTGCGGACTCGATCGCCGTGGGGACCCCCGCGATCGTCTCACGGGAAGGCTGAACGGGGAGATGCCGAGATAAACAGCATCTCCCCGTTCTGCCTAGCAACTAGTGGCGCCGATCTCTGCTCCCTGTGATTGGAGCAGAGATCAGCATTCACTAGCTGACAGCCACGCCCCCCCACAGTAAGAAACACACCCCTAGGCATACTTAACCCTTACACTGCCCCCTTGTGGTTAACCCCTTCACTGCCAATGTCATTTATACAGGAATTAATGCATTTAAATAGCATTAATTGCTGTAAAAATGACAATGGTCCCAAAAATGTGTCAAAAATGTCCGATGTGTCCGCCATAATGTCGCAGTCACAAAAAAAAAAAATAATAAAAAAATCGCAGATCTCCGCCATCACTAATAAAAAAAAAAATTTATAGAAATGCTATAAAACTATCCCCTATCTTGTAAACGCTATAACTTCTGCGCAAACCGATCAATACTCGCTTATTGCGATTTTTTTTACCAAAAATATGTAGAAGAATACGTATCGGCCTAAACTGAGGAAAAAAAAAATGTTTTTTTATATATTTTTTGGGGATATTTATTATAGCAAAAAGTCTATTTTTGTTTATAGCGCAAAAAATAAAAACCGCAGGGGCGATCAAATACCACCAAAAGAAAGCTCTATTTGTGGGGAAAAAAAGGACGTCAATTTTGTTGGGGAGCCACGTCGCACGACCGCGCAATTGTCAGTTAAAGCGACGCAGTGCCGAATCGCAAAAAGGGGCCTGGTCCTTTGGCTGCAAATTGGTCCGGTCTGAAAGTGGTTAAAATGAAAAAAAAATTATTTTTTTTTACTTCCCAGAAATGGCTGTTGCTAGGCAGATCGTCCTAATCTGCCTCCTCCAGCGCCGCGGTGATCTTCTCTCCTTCCGTCTTCTAGGGAATGGAGCGCGGTGTGTTGTGGGAACTGTGTCCCACAACACACCGCGTTCCCCATTCAAAAATAAGACTCGCGCATGCGCAGTAGTCCGCGCGCCGACTCGCGCATGCGCAGTAGGAAACATGAAGCTATTTCCCTTACTGAGGATGGCGGCGCTGGATCCGGATCGCCGAGGGACAGCTCGTCCTCCACGAATGACATTGCGGGCGCCCTGGGAGGGTAAGTGTACTTATTAAAAGTCAGCAGCGACTTTTTTTTTAGCTGCTGACTTTTAAAAAATGTTTTTTTCAGGTGAAACACCGCTTTAAGCTGGGACTATACTAGAAGAATTTTGTTTGAAATATTTTGTTTAAAGTGGTCTTAAACCCAAAAGCAAAAACGTCATACATTGCAGCTTACCAATCATTAGCTGTGATGGCTGCGTTAGATTTTTAGTTCTTTCTCCCCCACGGTTTTCATCTGGTCAGTAACACCCCTTCTGTATTGGGGCTCTTTCACACAGAACACAGTTGGATGTATTTTGAACTGCACTCCAACTGCATAGACAGCCCAAAATCAAGGTAATCCAGTGGGCATATTTCACATCATTGCAGGGCAGGAAAAAAAAAAACCTTACCGGTGACGGTATTTCTACGAGCCTTTCAGGACAGCACCTTGGAGAGAGCGCAGCTCCGCCTTTACCCAGGAAACACTGCGTGACAACGCCCCTTTTTAAGATCAGCTGCTTCCACCATGCCTTCAGTTGTTATCGAGAAATCCTCCGACATGCTGGAAAATATAAGCAGACAGTTACCATGCCCTATAATTATACATTATACATCATAACCTAGGGAGGGAAGTAGGCTGCTGTCCTGAAAGGCTCGTAGAAATACCGTCACCGGTAAGTCTAACTAAGGTTTTCTCTCTTCGCCTTTCAGGACAGCACCTTGGAGAGGATAACCAAGAAACTTACTTCAGGGTGGGACCACTGCCTGCAAAACCTTTCTCCCGAAGGATTGGTCTGAGGCTGAAAGCAGATCCAAGCGGTAGTGTTTTATGAAAGTTGAAAAACTGGACCATATGGCAGCCTTACAAATTTGTTCAGGCGATGCTCCGGCCTTTTCTGCCCATGATGCCGCTACTGCTCTGGTTGAATGAGGCAAGATTCCTTCTGGAGGCTCCAAACCTAGAGAGGTGTATGCTTCTTTAATGGCTTGCTTTAACCATCTTCCAAGGGTGTTTTTGGAAGCTTTACATCCCTTGTGAGCGCCCTCCATTAAAACAAACAATGAGGATGATTTTCTAAAGTCCTTTGTTATTTCCAGATATTTAAGAAGACATCTCCTGACATCCAGAGTATGGAAGGCTTCTTCTCCTGGCCCCGAAGGTGAGGGGCAAAATGTAGGGAGAATGATCTCCTGTGCCCGATGAAAAGCAGAGCTTACTTTTGGTAGGAAGGCTGGGTCTGTCTTTAGAACTACCCTGTCTGGTAGGCACCTCATGAATGGCTCTTTGATTGATAGAGCTTGTAACTCACTGACTCTACGAGCTGATGTTACTGCCACCAACAACACAGTTTTAAACGTTAAAAACTTAAGTGAGGATCCTTCTATTGGCTCGAACGGAAGCTTTGTTAGCCCTTGAAGAACCAAAGATAAATCCCATTTGGGAAAAATGATCACAGGCTTAGGCTTTACTTTAGCCATAGCTCTGAAAAAACGAATTATTAAAGGCTCCCCTGACAGGGTTCTTTCCAAAAAAACTGATAAGGCCGCTACTTGCGTTTTGAGCGTACTTGCTGCTAGACCTTTCTCCAATCCGTCTTGAAGAAACTCTAGAACTGAAATTGTACTAGACAAACTAAAGTCTTTTCTGGAACACCATGTATTATAAACTTTCCAGACCTTAAAATAAATGTCTCTTGTCACCTTCTTCCTACTTGCAAGAAGGGTAGTAATGAGTTTTTCTGATAGTCCCTTTTGTCTTAGGATTTGTTCTTCAGAAACCAAGCTGCTAGGTTGAGAAACGCTGGATCTGGATGAAGAAACGTGCCCTGACTCAGTAGATCTGACCTGTTTGGTAACCTCCAAGGAGGTTTTACTGAGAGGTTCATGAGGGTTGCAAACCACGGCCTTTTTGGCCAATAAGGAGCTATCAGAATTAGTTCCGTGGATTCCAGTCTGAATTTTGCTAGTACCCTTGGAATTAGTGGAAATGGGGGAAAAGCGTAGGACAGCTGGAAGTCCCATCTGTGAGCCAGAGCATCTAACCCCAGAGCTTGATCCTGTCTCTGAAGGGAGAAGAAGACTGGTACTTTCGCGTTTTCCTGACTTGCGAATAGGTCCACCTGAGGAACACCCCAACTCTTGGCTATAGTCTTGAATAGATCCTGATTCAGAGACCACTCTGCTTCTCTTACTTCCCTCCTGCTGAGGAGATCTGCCAAGGTGTTTTCCGTCCCTTTTAAGTGTACTGCCGATAGGGAGGCCAAGTTGTTCTCTGCCCATCTCAGTATCTGGCAGGCTAAATCCAACAGAGTTCTGCTTTTTGTGCCCCCTTGTTTTGTTATGTATAACACTGCCGTCATATTGTCCGTCAAGACTTGGACATGCTGATTCTTTAGAAGTTCCTGGAAGGACAGAAGACTCAGATGAATAGCCTTCAACTCTCTCCAGTTCGATGACCTTCTCGCTTCTGGCTTGGACCAAACCCCCTGAATAGTTTGTTCTTCCAGGTGGGCTCCCCACCCCCATGCGCTGGCATCTGTGGTCAGTCTCTGGGTTACTGGGAATGACCAGTGAAGACCTTTTGAGATGTTTCTCTGGTTCCTCCACCACCAGAGTGATCTTTTTGCTCTTACCCCTATGACAAACTTTTTCTCCAGCGATTCCTGGTAGGACCAATTTGCCAAAATGTCTGCCTGCAGCGGACGAGCATGCAGTCTGGCCCACTGTACTGCAGGGATTGCTGCTGTCAGCAGACCCAGGGCTGACATGGCTTGTCTTACTGAGAACCTTGAATTGGACTGAAGTACCTTCAGAGCCGACTGCATCTTTTCTATTTTTTCTTGGGGCAGAAATATCTTCTGTTCTACTGAGTCCATTTCGTACCCCAGGAATTTTGCTCTTTGAGCTGGTATTAGGTTGGACTTCTGAATGTTGAGAAGCCAACCCAGACCTCTTAG
Organism: Lithobates sylvaticus; assembly: GCA_028564925.1. Classification (NCBI taxonomy): domain Eukaryota; kingdom Metazoa; phylum Chordata; class Amphibia; order Anura; family Ranidae; genus Lithobates; species Lithobates sylvaticus. The sequence goes on from CM053026.1 coordinate 65,060,826, forward strand.
ATGTTCTTGAGTCACTTGAAGGTTGACTTCCACCTGACTTTTTGAGTCGGCGAAAAGTAGCAGGTCGTCCAAGTAGGGCACTATTGGAATCCCTTTCAGTCTCAGGGGTTCCAATGCTTCTGCCATCACTTTCGTGAAAACTCTGGGTGAGGAGGAGAGGCCGAATGGCAGGGCTCTGAACTGGAGATGCCAAACCTCCCCCCTCCCCAAATTGACTGCCAGACGTAGAAATTTCTGGGACTGGGGTGCTATTGGGATATGGAGGTATGCATCCCTCAAATCGATGGAGGCCATGTGACACCTGGGGGTCAGCAAGTTCTTTACTGAAAAAATCGTGTCCATCCTGAATCTTTTGTATTTTATGGATCGATTCAACAGCTTCAAGTTGAGGATCAGACGGAACTTTCCCGATGGTTTCCTGACCAAGAATACGTGGGAATAAAACCCTTTTTCTTTTTGCCCCTCTGGGACTTGAGAGATGACATTCTGTTGCATCAGCTCTTGAAGAAGAGACTTCATAGCCAGAGCCTTCTCCTGATCCTTCGGTAAGTTTGTTACGTAGAACCGACTTGGGGGGTTTTGTAAAAACTCCAGATGGTAACCCTGCTGGATTATCCCTAGGACAAATGGACTTCTTGTTGTTTTTTCCCAACTGAGCAAGAAGTCCTGCAGCCTCCCTCCTACTGGAAGCTGGTCACTGTTTTTTAGGGGATTGCTCAGGGTTTCTGAACAATACCCCACCCCTGCCTCTTCCTCTCTGGGGGTTCCAAGGTCTTTTCTTTGTTTGGTCCTTTTCCTTATCGGTTTGTCGAAAAGGACGAAAATTCTTCCTCTGTTGTACCACTTTCTTTTTCTGAGGAAAAGCTTTCTTTTTGTCTGCTGTCCTATCAAGTACAGTCTCTAATTCCGGACCAAACAACAAGTCCCCTGAAAAGGGAATCCCACACAATTTCCCTTTAGAGGCTGAATCCCCTGACCAAGTTTTAAGCCAGAGGGCTCTTCTTGCGGAATTAACCAATGCTGATGACCTGGCAGACATTTTGATGGACTATGCCGAGGCATCAGCCATATATCGGACGGCTTTTAATAGAGTAGGGAAGGACTCTAATAAATCTTTCCTGGAGGTACCTGCCACCACATGATTTTTGAGTTGGTCTAACCAGCATTCCAAATTTCTGGCCACAACTGTGGCTGCCATTGCAGGTTTCAGATTGGCTAATGAAGAGTCCCATGCTTTCTTCAGTAGCCCATCCGCTTTTTTGTCCATAGCGTCTTTAAGAATTCCCATATCCTCAAAGGCTAAGTCCGTTTTTCTGGATACTTGAGAGAAGGCCGCATCTATCTTTGGCTTCTTATTCCAAACACACTCCTCACTCTCCTCAAAAGGGAACCTCCTTTTAAGGGCTTTAGAAAAAAATTGTCCTTTCTCTGGATCCTTCCATTCCTTTTTAATGGAGTCTGTTAACACCTTGTGTACCGGAAAGACTCTATGTTTAACCTCCTCCAGCCCCTGGTACATTTTGTCATGTACTGACAGCTGAATTTTTTCTTCCTGGATCTCCAGTGTAGTATAAATTGCCTTGAGTAAATCATCAACTTCCTCAAGTGACAGTTTATATCTAGAAGCCTTGGCTTCTTCTTCCTCTTCCTCATCATCAGAATCAAACGTTGAGGGAGGAATGCTTTCCCTTTCTTCCTCAGACTCACTTTCAATTTGCACAGAAGTGGACGGAGGGAGACTGGATTGAGAACCCTGTTCTTGGCTGGAACTCTGACCACGTTTTTTCACAAGGGAGCGTACTGTCCCTAGGGCCTCTGCTAGTTCTTTTCTCACTGAAGACAGGAGTTCCTTGCACTCCTGTGAAGACTCCTCCTTCACTAAATCCGCAATGCAGGATCTGCACAGGGGTTTGGGCCAAGAGTCCCTTAAAGGATTTTTGCATGAGGGGCATTTTCTTGAAGTTCTCTCTGACTTAGCAGTAACTTTCTGAAACGACAGAAATAAAAGAACCCACAGGTCCTCTTTAACTGCAGCCACTAAAGAGTACAACAGGTAGACCCCCCAAAGACAAACACCCTAAGTGCCCAGAGTCTCAATCCCTGCTGAACTGCTAATGGACCTTTACACCAAAGCAGACAGCTGCAGGTTAACTTAATACATAAACCAAACCAAAAAACACCCAGTGATGTAAAGGAAAGAGGTCCCTCTGTACCTCTCCTACCTGGGACTGGCCGGGAACCTGGGCGCCTGCATCCGCCATAGCTGCTGAAGATCCGTCCTCCATTTCGATCGTAGCAGCCGCCGTCCGCACGCTTTAAATGGCTTTCCGACCGTGCCAAACAAACGGAAGTCCCGGCCAGAGGACCTGCCCCTTCCTCCTGCGTTCCAGCAGCTGGAACAAATTGCTGCTACGCCCTGCCGGAGGTCTCCACCCACCGGAACTGGCGTCCCCCGCCGTCCGGGATTCGGCGCCGCCATGCTGAGGCCTGGCATGGAACGCTCGTTTCTGAGCACAACCGCGGCCCCCCGAACGCACGGGCGATCAACCTCCGGCAGTCCATTACTCCTGTGAGCCGACGAAGGAAGGGAACACCGGAACACCAACCCCATCGTTCGGGAAGGTGCTGGGCTGGTCTTTGCGAACGTAAGCACAAGGTACTGCCAAAACCCTCGTTTTTCCCTTAAAGAGAGCGCAGCACCCCTGGTTCCCCAGCAGTGTTCCACCATGGCGGAGGAAACACTAAAACTGAAGGCATGGTGGAAGCAGCTGATCTTAAAAAGGGGCGTTGTCACGCAGTGTTTCCTGGGTAAAGGCGGAGCTGCGCTCTCTCCAAGGTGATGTCCTGAAAGGCGAAGAGAGAAAAAAAGAAGGAAGAAGAAAAAAATAAAGAAAAAGAAGAAGAAAGCGAAAGAACGAACGAACGTGCTGCATTTTTTCCACACCGCAAATGCAGGGAATTTGCTTCAAAAGTGCTCCAAATGCACCACGCCCCTTTAAGCCAAGCCCAAAAAAATAATCGAAAAATGCACTGCAAACGCAGCACAAAATACCTTGAAGCGCACTTCAAATGCATGTAAACATACAGTCCAAAACACGCAGTTATGTGCAGTTTCTGGTGTGAATGGGCCCTTAGAGTGCCCCCCACTCTAGATGAAGGAGCACAGGGAGCACCTTTGGACATCATCATTGTCAGTCTGGGGGGGGGGAGTGTTAGCTGTACTAGCAGATTTAGATACACCAACAAACTTAAGCTAAAACTCCATCTCACACTTTATAAGCAGTTACAGCAGGTTCCCCCCCCACCCTTTTGAGATAAGGGTTTTTACATTAAAGTGGAAGTAAACCCTCCTATCGTTTTCAGCCAAGGAAGCTGCCATCTTTGCCTCTGTTTAATCTTCAACTGCCACGGTGCTGCACATGTGATCCGTTATGACACCAGCCATTGGATGGTTTGACTGTTTGGTTGAGAGCACAGCCAATGTGCAGTTAGCATTCACGGCATGCCTTTTTTTTTTTAACTGTTAAATCGATGGATTTACTTCCGCTTTAAGAAATGAAAGCCGATTATTGTTGTTAGGTCCTCTGTTTCAGCCCCTCCTTCCCTCAGCTGGACTTTGACGGTCAATGGAAAAAAACCTCTGTCCGGACAGGTAATCATAGACCATACACAGTATATGGTTGGTCAAAAATACATCCGTTTATTTCCAGCTTTACAGAGTATATGCAATAATCAAAAAAGGGGTTGCATAAGGGGAACGCCCCATGAACAACCAATCACATTCAAGCATTTTGTTATACAATCAATATTGATCTGCAAGATATTCATAATATTTCTGCCTTCAGACTCAACGTCACAATTCATTCTAAGAATGTTTCACGCAAAATATATGTCCTTGACAATGTTCTCAGCATTTTTGGTAAACTTTCACATGCCAGTGTGAGAAAGGAAAAAACTAGCGTGAGAAACACATCTTCTACAGAAAAACATCTTTGTACAATATTATTGAATCTTAAAGGGTAACTCTACACTCCTTGCAATAACCTTAAAGAGTGATCCCCCATTTCCTTACAAGTGTAAGCACCCCTGTCAGCGGCAAATGGTTTGTCTCAACCCTGCAACATTTGCAAAAGGGCTTGTTCTTTTGAAAAACAACAGACTTGGTGGCTGGATCATCAGATGAACAATAGAAGAAAGCCTAAAAAAGAAAAAAACAATTGCAACCATCACATCTAAGAACTGGTAAGTTGCAATATAATAAAACGTTTGCTTTTGGGTTTAATAGTGCTTTGAGAACATCCAATTCACGGTTAGTGGGGTAAGATCAACGTTTTCGACCAGAGTGATGATATAGTATGAAGGAGCATAATAGAAATTACCAAACAGTGTATGCGATTTTTATTTGGTAAAATGAATTTGTTCCAAAATCGAATGTCAACAGCAAACATGATTTTGAACTACGTTGTACTTTTGAACAACATTTATCAAGCAGTCGCATGTATTGAGAATTGTTGTACGAATTTTTGTTTGAATATCTAATCGTGTATAGCCAGTAGGGAGTTTAGCTAGAAATACTCCTTGAATTATATACAGATTTCCCAAAAGTCAGCAGGTGCCACAGCAGTAGATTTTAATTTCAGATCTTTCCGTAACACTTTACAGATTTACCACTAGATGGCAGCAACAGCCAGTCTACATCCACATACAGTCCTGCTTTCCACACTTTCTGGAGGAATGACTTCCATCAGTTTTTTTTTTTTTTACACTTTTTTTCAGAATTAAATCCATATCTGCATTCCCCAGAGGCCACTTTCTGCGATGCTGACCCTCTGACCCCAGAAACCTGCTAACTGCACATTTAAACACTTTGCACTGCATATAATAAGTTAGTTAAGGCGTTTGTAGGTTGGCTCGGGACTTGTAGACTGACTGTGGTGACAATATAAAATTGTAAGCTTCTTCTAGGGAGGGGGAGACATTATTGCATCAATGTTCTCTACAAAGCAGTGTAGACTATGATGCGGATATTTTAAATTACACCGATGTGCATTCTTTTGCACGTTAGCATGTGTTGTATTAAGGCCCCTTTTTCACGGGGTCCTTGATGGGCTGCCTACTGTGCCCAAAAAAGTGCACAAACCATTTTGTGCACCAAATGTATGGTATACTGCAGCGCATGTCCATTAGGAAGATGCGTTGGGGTGCCATTAAGAATAATAGTACTGCAGCACACCAATGCGTTAAACATATTTTTTCCATGCGTTGTGGTACCGCTCGTGTAGGTAGCACAGTGTGCACTTTTTTTCTTATTTTTTTTGGGCTCACCATACATGTTACAATCTGATCAAATCATCTCTGCACAATCAGCATTAGATCTATCAAAACTATATAATAGGAGACCCTACCTAAAAAATCTGATCAATGTACATCTATAATCTGTACTATATAGTGGTTAGTGGGACCAAATCAGATTGTAAGGTGTCTGCTGGGCTTTACACTGATAGGTCAAGCAGCAAGCGTTAGGAGAGTCAGACTGCGGGTCAGGGAGATGAAGCACTGTTGATTAGAGCAATCTGGCAGTTGCTTTTTAAGAGCGCTGCAGTAAGTTTTTTTAATGCATTTTATATCTATACACAATATAGGTGTATACATACACACACATAAATAAATGCAAAACAAACAATTTTCAAATGTATTAAAACAGACCGCGTCAGGGGAGCAGGAGACACGAGCGGTGGACACCGTGTCAGGGAGAGCGGGGGGACGCTGCGTCGGGAGAGTGGGGGGACGCCGTGTCAGGGAAGAAGGGGACGCCGTGTCAGGGAAGAAGGGGACGCCGTGTCAGGGAAGCGGGGGGGACGCCGTGTCAGGGAAGAAGGGGACGCCGTGTCAGGGAAGAAGGGGGGACGTCGTGTCAGGGGAGAGGGGGGGGGGACGCCGTGTCAGGGAAGAAGGGGACGCCGTGTCAGGGAAGCGGGGGGGACGTCGTGTCAGGGGAGA